>CAJQZJ010033120.1:3375573-3449666 GCA_907164525.1 Lophiomys imhausi | reverse complement strand
TTTGATTCTTGTTTTGCTATCTTTTATTGAGAAAGACATAGATAAAATTACTGGAGAGGAAAATTTGATATAATGCCAAATAAAATGAATTTCTTCAGTGATGTTCCCTGAAAAAAGAGTATAGCATACTTAAGTAGAGAGGCAGAATAAAAGTCCAAAATAAACACAATTCAAATTCTGAGAGGGTTTTGAGAGACGAAAGGGAATGGAGAAACAATGAAATCATATTATAATCTCAAAAATAAAAGTAAGATAATTTAGCATTAATCAGAATAAAAGAACTAAGAACCTAGGAGGTCAGATCCCAGAGTTTACTTCATTAATACAGTCTTTTATTTGAAATGTTTTCTTACAAAACAAATTTAAGATTCATCTACCTTATCCTTCAGATACTAGCTAAGGTAGCATTAAGGAATTCATTACTTTTTAAATAGTCTTTAGACCTCCCCTCTGCCTTCTGGGACAGAGCTGAGAGCTGTGCCCCAAGCTCCACTGAACCTTCCCTGTTCTGCCAGAGGTGACAAGGCCTCACTCCTCAGGAGTACCCAACACCATCCTCCTGACTCCGCAGCACCTTGGGGGTCTCTTTGAACTCCAACACAGAGGTTATATCTCCCCTCCTCCCCACCAAACTCCTGTCCTGCCCTATGCCCTAGGAACCTACAAGCTGCACTGTGCTGGGGGAAATCCCTCTAAATGTCATCTTCTGGACCTAAACCTCCTGAGATATGCTGACCTTCACTCTCAGGACCAACAGGACCACTAGTTGCATATCTCCCTTTCCCTGCCCCCACCTCCCCTGTGGCTTCTGGGATAGAGCCAGCTCATCTGAGTGGAGAGAGAGCTGTGCCCCAAGCTCCATTGTACTTTCCCTCCCCCAGTGAAGGTAACAAGGCCTCACTCCCTAGGAGCAGCCAGCTCCATCCTCCTCACCCAGCACCACCAAGGGTCTCCTATAACCCCAATACTTAGGTTAAATCCTCTTCTCCACCAACCCCCATCCCTGTCCAATGCCCTGGGGATGTCCAAGCTACACTGATCTGGGGGCAGTCCCTCCAAATGTCATCTTCTGGACCTATGCCTCTCAGGATATGCTGACCTTAATCCTCAGGTCCACTCAGCTCTTGCTTACACACTGTGGCCTGCCGACCTCCACTGACATCACTAGGAGGATCAGCTGGATCTCAGGAACCTGCAAACACCGAATAAGAATAATACCTCCCACCCCAATGTCTGATCTGAGCTCCTAGTTGGGACACAGCTGGAAGGGAAGACACAAGGAACAAAACGCTCAGGAAAACCAGATGGCAAAAGGCCAATGAAAGGACAAGAACTGAGAAAAGTCAGGGAAATCTGACTACAACAAAACTCAGCCTTATTAATACAGCAAGCCCTGACCATCCCCCATGGCTGAAACATGAGAAGATGATGATAAATCTACACTTATGAAAATGATAGAGGCCTCAAAAGAAGAAAATAAATCCCTTAAAGAATTTAAAGAAGTCACAATCCTACAGATGAAAGCAATGAAGAATTCCATTAAAGACCTCCAAGCTAACTCAGTCAATCAAGAATGGGAAAGAGACAAAGCTATGAAAGAATTCCAGGCAAAGATAATCAAATTGGAACAAGAAATGTATAAAACAGTTCTAGTCCTGAAATTGGAGATGGAAGAAATAAAGATAACACAAGCAGAGACAATCCTGGAGTTGGAGAATCAAGGGATAAGAACAGGAACTATAGACATGAGTATCAAAAATAGGATACAAGAAATGGAAGACTAAATCTCAGGTGTGGAAGACTCAATTGAAGAAATCAGTACAACAACCAAAGAAAATGAGATATTTAAAAAACTCTTGACCCATAACATCCAAGAAATCAAGGATTCAAGGAAAAGACAGAACTTAAGAATTATAGGCATAGATGAAAGAGAAGACTCCAGACTTCCGGGACCAGGAAACATGTTTTTTTTTTTTTTTTTATCCTTATTTTAACATTTAGACTTTTATTTCAATGTCTTTAATAAAAACTTATCCACATCCTGAAAAGCATTAGGTCTGACAGTCACTAATTTAGATATATTTGTCAAAATTTTCTGTTCATAAAAGATCAACCATGCATGAGAATCAATGAGACTCACATAGGAACACATAAAATGTATTGGAAAGTTATTGTATCTCCTTTGGTATCAACTCCAGGATGGTAGTTCCTAACTCCAATAACCTAAATCTTCCCAAAAGTCTCTTTAAATAAACAAACAAACAAATAAATAATAAATGAATACTGGATCCAACTGGATACAAGGAATATGGATGCCACCATACAGTAAGTGTAGTAGAGGAAATCAAGGCAGAATAAAAGGAAATAAGAAGAAAGCTGGCTAGTCATCAGCACTAATTTTTCTCATTCTTCTGTGTGATTCTTGGGTGTCACACCCTTCTGACCATTAGAGATCATGTCTAGTAAAAGAGTAGGCAAAGTAAATCTCCAGTTAAGTAGTTTCTGCCAGGTATTATGGTCACAGAAATGCAAAATACTTAATAATTTTGCTTATTGCATTTATCCTTTTGCACCAGCTTAAGGTTTCTGGAAAATTCATAAGATCAAAACTGTGTCTACAAATAATAAAGAAGGAAATCAATGACTTCTTAAAATCCAATGAAATTGAAGATACAACATACCCAAACTTATGGTACACAATGAAAACTGTGCTACGAGGAAGGTTCATAGCACTAAGAGTGCCTTCAAACAAAAAATTGTGATAGCTCATATTAGTGAATTAATTGCTGAACTGGAAGAACTGGGGAAAAAAAAAGAAGCAAACACTCGCAAGAGGAGCAGAGGCAGGAAATCATCAAAATTAGGGCTGAAGTCAACAACTTAGAAATAAAAAGAACAATACAAAGAATCAATGAAACCAAGAGTTTGTTCTTTGAGAACAATCAACAAAATAGAAAAACCCTTAGCCAAATTAACTGAAAGGAAGAGGGGAAAAAAAAAACCAAATCAGAAATGAAAAGGGAGAAATAAAAACAGACATTGAGGAAATCCAGAGAATCTTTAGGTCCTACTTTAAAAATATGTACTCCACCAATTTGAAAACCTAAGCAAAATGGAAAAATTTCTAAATAGATTCCACCTACAGAAGCTAAATCAAGATCAGGTTAACAGATTAAACAGCCCTATAACCCCTAAGGAATTAGAAACAGTCATTAAAAATCTCCCAACCAAAAAAAGTGCAGGGTCAGATGGTTTCAGCATAGAATTCTACCAGACCTTCAAAGAAGAGCTAATACCAATACTCTTCAAACTCTTTCACAAAATAGAATCAGAAAGAACATTGCCAAACTCATTCTATGAGGCCACAGTCAACCTGATTCCTAAACCACACAAAGACCCAACAAAGAAAGAGAACTTCAGACCAATCCCCCTCATGAACATAGACGCAAAAATACTTAATAAAATATTAGCAAACCGAATTCAAGAACACAACAAATGTATCATACACCATGATCAAGTAGACTTCATTCCAGGAATGCAGGGATGGTTCAACATACAAAAGTCTATCAACGTAATTCACCATATAAACAAGATGAAAGAAAAAAAAAACACATGATAATCTTTCAAATCAAATTGACCTGCCTTTATATATCTTAATTTGGCCTGGATTAGAACATTTTGCTGGTGATCTTTTTAAAAGATTATAAATGTTTTTAAAACAAGTGATAATCTATATTTAAGTTCATTGAAAATGACCAGAGGATTTAGTAGTCATTTCTTCTATATGTTCATGCTACCAATCAGATAAGAAGACAGTCTGAGCAAGGGCTCTGAAACATTTACTGCTTGTGTGTAAAATGAAATAAATGCTTTTGATCCTTGATGGGTTAGGGCCTGGAACTCGCTGGAGAAAACACCTCAGACTCAAATAGTATGCAACTGCAAAGAGTATTTATTTTTGCAGATACTTCCAGCATGCAGGGATCGCCATTTAGGTAAATTGGTGACCTCAAGGTGAGCTTGAAGGCCCCTTTTAAAGACATTCAGGAAAATTCCAGGATAGATTAGGTAATCTGCAAAATGATTGGAACATTCAAACTGAAAAAGCAGAGGCATCCTTCCAAAAAACCACAGGGACCTTTGGCAAAGTTAGTCAACAATCACGAGTTGATTATAAAACAGGGAAGGTTTTTCAAATCAACAATTAAATAATTCTAAACAATCTTATCTTTCTCAAGCTAGATGGCTAAGTAATCTCAGATTGGCTGTTCATTTTTGTACGGCTGCCCATTTTTACAGTTTTTGCAGCAACTGCTGAGACCATTTGTGAGAAATGGGAATTAGGCCTGTTCTAACTTAACAAGAAACTGAAAACTGTCATGGAGTGGGCCTGGCCTATAAGTTAAGTATCTTTGGGGCCTCGGGTTCCTTCAAGGGTTTCAATAACATGTTCCTCCGTGTCCTTTCAGTTGTAAGTAGGTTTTGTATTTGCAATGATTTTCAATTACTAAATTCATTTGTAAATCCAGGTTCACTGTGGTAATATGTTGGCAGTTATGCAGAAGCACACAAAGAGGATAACTGGTTTACCCAGCACATTTTCCTGTGTGATACTGAACAAGCCAGTGCTCTGTTGTGGAATATCATTATTATGGGGGTAAGCTATACCCCTTAAAACCCTTTGTGTTTGAGTAAATAACATGGAAATACTATATTTTACTAATGAGTTGTTGGCCTTAAGCTGGGCAGGTTCAGGGCTAGAGCTAACCCTACCACCCTTAAAAAGCCCAGATAAATGCTTGATACTTGCCAATCTGGGGACCTCTTGGACTGCTTCTCTATATCAGTCCACCCTATTGGGACATTTCTCTTGGGCACATGATTCTGGTCTATCCCATTTAATGGAGACTTCATCTTCTTCTGTCTCTTTTTTTTCCAGAGTCCCTTTCTCCCTACCAAGAACCCTCATATCCTTTTTCTCTCTCTACCCAGTTATAGACTGTAAGCAACTTCTATTAAATAATCAGGGATAATTGGGGAGCATTCCTCACATCACATGAATACAGAAGATGGTTCAACTTTCATATTAATGCCCTGCCTGGGTGGTAGCCAGGTCTCAATGCACTAAAATCAGCATCTGAAAACAGTGCAGAAGACCTTCTTCCAACAGTGCTCTACTTACAGGTTTCAGCTCTCATGGTATAAGCAAATGCCCTTTCCATTATGTGCTTAGACAATGTGTTCATATATATATATATATATATATATATATATATATATATATATATATACATGCCTTTCTACTGATGGATTGTTTTATGTTTAATATAACTATCAAGTACAGTCACAAAGTGCTGCCTATTGTTTTTAAAAGTAAGAAGGATGCAATTTTACTGACAGAGAATCTGTACCTGTTAATTAATCCTGTTCAAGCATTATTGTTAATTATTTTGGTTGTAAGATTAATGTTACATATAATCAAAATACATTAAATAGAAAATAAAATAATTTTGGGCATTGTTCCTGTGAGGAAAAATAGAGATTAAACATCAACAAGAACCTACTCTTGTTTCTGTCCTGGAAAAAATAAAATTCTATTCACTAACTCAGTGCCTAAAGGGACGCTTAGAATGTAAGACTGGGCTGTGCCTCTGGCAATTGTCCTTTGCTATTGTCAGAAAGAAGAGAAATGGATTCCAACTCAATTGTAACAGGAAAAAATTTTATTGTCTATATGTACCAAAACATTCTAAGCAACTTTTTAAAGGGAAGGACAATGTTTTTTTATTTCAAATAAAATAATATAAACATATATATATATACACATATATATAATGTATTTCATCATAACTGCCCCTCAATCTCCCTCCAAACTTCCCTAAGACTTCCCATCCTAACTATATGTCCTTCTGAAATTTTTTAAGGTTTTAAATTTTTTCTTATTTCAGCACACTAGGTACAAATTGTACTACCCATATGCTCATGGCTTTGGGGTCATCTATTTTCTCAGTATATTCTAACAATAGGTAGCTTAGTTTCCATTTTATAAGATCAAGGTGAAAACAAAATCAGGTTTACATTCTTATGAAACACGAAGAGTAAGAAATTCAATATTAAAAGTTTCACAAAATCCCAAGTGTCAGCTCTAGAACAACAAATTCAAATTGCAGGAAAATAACTTAACAGTAATATTTACAAAGAAAGGAACACATAGTGGTAATGTCATTCTATGAATTATAACATGCTCTATTATTCATTTATTGCTAAATAATTAACTACTCCAGGATATATCATCTTATACCCACAGTTATTTATTGTACCAGTGCCTAATAATAAGGAACCTATGTAGAATATAGTTGCAACCAACTATTCTAATTTAGGTCAACTTATTAGCAACCAAGTAATAATCTAAGACCACTGTTACCATCATTGTAGGTATCCAAGGGTACTTTAAGACAGATAATCAACATCCAAATTCACTGAAATTGTTGATGATGGTACTCTGGTTCTTGATAAAAGAATGATAGCAAAAACTCTTCATCACATTGGTATTTCCATTGGTTGACTGAATGTCCTTGACACCTACGTTTTCTAGAGGCTATAGCCATCAGAAAGAGACAGAGTATAGTAATATAACAGTAATGGTAGTCCATTAGAACCAAAGAAACTTGGAAATGATTAACCATTATTTATCTTATATTTTGCTGCTCACAATCTCATATAAAGTAAGAAAATATAAAACTATACAAATATATGAAATACTTTTTTTCAAAACTAAAATGTTTATTTCTATATGATTAAAAAATTACTCCTTCCAAAATGTTTTTCTTAGTATTTATTTATTACTTCAGGTTACATCTCCATCACAGTGTCCTCTTTCTACCTCTCCCAGTCCCACCCTCCCACCCTCTACCCCCTATCCCTTCCATCTCACTCCTCTGGAATGCAGTGTCTCTACATAACAGTCCCCTGCTCCAGCTCAGCAGTCATATGAGGGCCATGATTCTCCTCATTCACTGGGGGCCTACAAGGCAGCACCACCAGGGCAAAATGTCTCATTGACAGGAAAAAACACATACAGTGGTAACATTCTTAAGACTGGCTACTACAACATTAATACTTGAATATTTTCTTCAGTCTAGACCAAATCCATTGGGTATGGATGAAAAATACAGTAAAAAACTAAAAAAAAAAAAATAGAGTTAGATAAATAAATAGAGAGTTAGATAAATAAATAAATGAGGAAAAAAGAAAGAAATAAAGAAAGAGAAGGCAATCTGGTTTCTAGCCTAAAATATGACAGAAAAAACCTCAATTGACAATGTTTCAGCCAGTAATCTGGTGGAGGTGGAGAAGGTAGTCATGTGCAAGTGTGGTAATGTGGGCAGAGGAAAGGTAAAAGGTGAAGAAAAAACTAAGGCTGGCATCTGCTTTTAAGAAAATGTAACTAGTAGAGATTCTTGTCTTACCAAGTGAAACACTGAAACAATAGGAAAATTACAAACTCAATGCTAGTTAATAAATGACATAAAATACAAATGTTTTTCTTCAGTCAAATATTTCGATTTTTATATCATCAATGTATAATCACCACATTTACTCAATTTTGTTACCCAGCGTTATATGAAAAAGTTTCTCATTAATTTCTAGATCCTACCAATGTCTGAGCACACATATCAAATATGTGAAAAGTGTTCCTAAAGATCAGAAAGTTATGAGAAATTTTGGCCATGAAATATTGTCTTGGACATTGTTTGACTTGGCTCTTCTGAAATATTCTGACTCTCTCTTTTATACTGAAAATAAAGATGCTATTCAGTTACTATTTCACCTCAATTGAGAATGTATAAGACATTTCCTGAATTCTATTGCAAAACTGTTCAAAAATAACAAGCATGAGAGAAACCATGAGAATATGTTAAAGTATAAAGTCTTAGAGCATGTGTTGAGAACACAATTCATTGTTAGAGTGGGGTTTTTTGTTTTGTTTTGTTTTTGTTTTTGAAATGAGGGAAGTTTGGGTTCTGATCTCTAGCACCATAAAAAAAAAATACAAACAAAAAACAAGACCAAAAGGAAAGGAGGAGGCATCAAGTAAATACCCAGTACTTCTTTCTATTGGATTGTAAATTACAAATTGTACCTGTTTTCTCAGGGATTCACTGTATTTTGCTTTGGTTTCCTAGATTGTTTTCCAAACTTATGTTCTGAATGAAGCAAATTCTGAAGAATTGCAAATGTCCAGGAATATCAACCTTGATTGTATGTACTGTCCATCATTGTGGACACCTTTATGACAAGCTTTGCATTGTACTGAGTTATATAAACATTTCACATTAATTGTAACTCTATTGTGGAGTCACAATTGGTACTGGCTGACTAACTCACCTATTTAGAATCTTGGTTTTTAACTTGACTTGGCAAAGTCAGAAACATCATCTGAGGTATGGCAGTGGTGTGTTCAACTCAAGCTGTTTATAGTTGTGGTTGAGAAATTTTACTATCTGGGATAGTTTTAGATGTCAAAGATGCTAAAGTAACTTTTTATTATACTCATATTTATATATAGTAGGAGATTCACAATTATTAAGTATCATCTCAATCTTTCTATTCTCTACCATATTGAGTGTATTCAGTGCTCTTCAATTAATGAAATTTGTGTTGACAACTTCACTTTCATGGTACATGAACAGGAGTAACTTGAGCTTTTTACCTCAAAACAATTTCTAAAGTATTTTTCTTGTATTTAAAATACATTAGTATGAGCTATATTTGGAAATTATAGTCAAACCCATATAAGAATTAGCAATAACAATGGTATGACATGAACATCAAGATGCATTATACTCTCTACTCTCCACTTCAGCTGTCTTTTACCTTATTACACGTCTAGGCAAATGTTATTTACCCAAATCAATATATTGGTGAAAACTTTAGTTTCTAACCAAGTCATGCAGAAATACCTCATTATATAGTGGATGTCACCTCTGTGATGGGATTTCAAGAAGTTTACTATTTTCACTTGACTTTCTCTATAAGTAGCTTACATATTGATGGATGGGAGTCCAATATGCATATGCACATAAGTTAGAAACAATGACTCTGAAATCTAGTCAACAGATTATTCTAATAATGTTACCTCTGAAAACTCTGAATTTCTTTTTCAGAATTAGTTGGTTACTACACAAAGTAAAACTGACCCATCCTTTGCTATCAAATATATAAGACAGTAGTTTCCCATCATTTTAACATACTTTTATTAGTAAATATTCAATAATTCATCCTCAAACTTTAGCTGATAAGTAATATTTAGCTATTAAAACTTAATAGTGAACACAGAAAAACCTCTGAAAGTATATCAATTTTTAATGAGTATTTAGAGTTTACATATATACTATGCAAATAAAAATATGAAATATCAAATTGAGGGAATTTAGAGATAATTGAATGTAGTTAATTTTCATTAGCCAGAACACATAGAAAACCATTAACAGATGATTCTCTGAATGTGTATGAGAAAACGTGTGTCTTCTAAAGTTTTCAAGAAAATTATGAGTCAGAATTGAGATTAGAGGCAGGAAATAGTTTTCTGTTTGTTTGTTTGTTTGTTTTTTAGAGGCTGAAGGCAATACTATACAAAGTAGACAACAGGTTAAACTTATGTCAAAGCAAGGCCAGTCAGTACAAATATATGACAGTGGTTATGTGGATACAGATGACAGACAGGTAAAAATGATCCAGGGCCACTGTGATAGAGGCTAATAGGAATGGACAAGAAAATTATCTGAAAATGTTAGAGCTTTAGCCCAGTTCTTTCCCTCTGTGTTTATAACCAGCATGACCACACTAGGTTATTTATACCACTGCTTGAAGTTGATATTCCCTTTCCATGCTCAGCATCAACACCTGTCATGCTTGAGCTGCATAACTGTAAGCTCTTGTTTCCTGGACTTCCTATTGTGAGCAGATGCTGTGATATCTCAAATAGTTATTTGTTACAATAAAAAGAACACAGCTTATGAAATATGCTCTGGTGAGTGAAAATACAATTCAGGCCATTTTCTTAAGCAACAGCTTCACAAAGGATAAGGAAATATTGGTTACATTCTCATGGTTATGGTCATACTACCTGACAGAAACATTTTAAGGGAGATAAAATATAATTTAGCTCATAATTTTAGAGGGTTTTTGTCAATAATGGCAGAGAAGATATGATGGATTAGTGCTTGCTCTTTATGTCAGTGAGAGTATGGGTTCAAACCAGCTCACATTGAGGGCCATAATGCAGAGAGCAAGGCTCGATCCAGATGTTGAAATTCCATCCCTGGGGATCCACTTCTACCAATCAAGTCCTTCTTTCTGAAGGTTTTACAGTCAAAAAAAAAAAAAGTATCACCAGATGGAGAGCAAGTGCTCAAAAAGTAGGTCTGTGAAAGACACTCCAGACAGAAGATAGAACAATAATCCCAGGTGGCATACAGTGTGTAGTGTCAAGGAAAAAAAACGCAAGGAAATCCAGTTTAGCAAAGCGATTATGCTGTTTTCCTTTTCATACAGAAGTATCAAGAATAATAAAATTCTTTCCCTCAAGAAAGCCACATTAACTGGGCTGTGGTGGTGCACTCCTTTAATCTCAGTACTCAGGAGGCAGAGGCAGGTGGATCTCTGATTTGGAGGCCACAGAGCAACTTCCAGGACAGTCAAAGCTACACAAGGAAAAGCTGTCTTGAAAACAAAACAAAATAAAAACAATAAAAAGAAAGTCACAATAAACCCAGAAGGATGGCTCAACAGTTAAAAGAGCACGACATTATCGTAGTTAGTTTTCTATTGAGATAACTAAACACCGTGACTAATGTTACTTTGAAAATAAAGTATTTAATTTGGCTTACTGTTTCAGCAGATTAGAATCTAGGATAGCAGAGAGAAGAGAAGAAACAGCTGGGAGCTTACATCATGACCTACAACCATTAGCAGGTAGGAGAGAGCACATTGGAAATGTGGTGAGTCTTTCAAAACTTCACAGCCTGGCCTTGCTGACATACCATTCCCCACAAGGCCACATTTTCATACAGCTCCACCATCTGAGGATGAAATAGTCATTCTCCCTCAAACCACCACAATCATAAGTCTGAGAACTTGAGATGATTCTCAGGAGGTACTTCGTGGAAAGGCAAAACAGGTCACACCAAGTTATCTACTGGCTTCAACACTCTGGCTATCATGCATATGTAGGCACACATACACACATACACACACACACACACACACACACACACACACATACACACACACACATACACACACACACACACACACACACACATACACACACACACACATACACACAAAATCAAATAAATAAGCATAATATTTATTTGTATAAAACAAGTTCACAATAATTTTTTTAAAAACTTGTATTTCTTTTTCTTTTTTTTAATTTAAAGTGACACTAGTCTTCAACTTGAACAATACAAGAACAAATTCCTGAGGAAAAAGTCTGGAGGAAAAATGCTTTGGATTCACATAACTTTGAATCTCAGAGAAAATATTTCAAAATAAGGTAATAAAATAGAAATCTCAGAGCATCATTTAAATTTTCTCATGAAAAAGTATTTCTTGGCTCAGAGTAGAGCCCAGTGGCACGGAGCAGAGGCCTGGGGCCCTGAAGTGGAGCCCAGCCAGGCATAGCAGAGGCCTGCAGGGAGCCGGTGTGGAAGTAGGAAGGAGCCACTCAAATACACAATGAGTAGCTTCGAACCCCAGACAGGGGTACTCACCAGATTCCGGAGCACCCTAACATATATGGGCTTACACAGAAAGGTGTTGGACATACAGGTCCCTCTACTGGATATACAATCACCACGGGGAAGAATGTTGCATCCAGACAGGGCAGAGGGCTGCTCTTCCTGCACTGGTACAGTGTCCTGAAGGTCTGATAACTGCAGGGCATTGGGAGGCAGCCCAACTGCCAGTTAGATGTACCTCCTGGCTTCCTGAGCACACAGCATTCACACAGTCATTCCAACACCCTAGAGGACCAGAAGTGAGCAGTGCCACTGAAATTGTAAGATCAGAGCGGGCTGAAAGGCAGGTGGTCAATTTAAAAGGCAATGGAACTCAACTGAGTTCAAGACCAGCAGATGGGTTGTGGTGTTCATTTTGAAGCCATTGCACCTTGCCCCTTTCTCGGCGGGATTCCCTGTCTTCAGCATCTACAGCTCCTGAGCAGAAGTAGCTAGTTCTTCCCCTTTGTGCACTGCCTGAGTGATACAGACAAGGGTTTACTGCTTAGGGCTGAGAGGCACAGAGGTGCCCTGGGGACCACATAGAAGAAGTCACCTGAGGGGATCATGACCACAGGCCTGACCCTCGAATCCGACACACGAGCAGCAGGAGATCTGTGGCTCTAGCCTACAATCTGTGGTCATCTGAGCCCCACTAATATCACTAGGAAGACCAAAGACACTGCAGGCTTGATTAACTCATTCCACTTAGTCCCTGACATGAGTCCCCAACTGGGACACAACGGGATGGGGTGAACTTTGGGGGCCCACCAAGACCCAGCCTCCATCTCAAGACCCCACCTAGCATGTGTTAAGGACACTGTCATTTGAACAAAACGGCAACCTACAGATTGGGAAAATATCTTTACCAATCCAACTTCCAATAGAAGGCTAATATCCATAATTTATAAAGAACTCAAGAAATTAAACACCAAGAAACTAAATAATCCAATCAAAAACTGGGAAACAGAGCTAAACCAAGAAATCACAAAGGAGGAATTTCTAATGACAGTGAGACATTTGAAGAGATGCTCAACATCCTTAATCATCCAACAAATGCAACTCAAGACAACTCACACATATCAGAATGGCTAAGAAAAAAAACTCAAATGGCAGCACAGCTAGCAAGGTTGTGGAGAAAGGAGAACACTTCTCCATTGCTGGTGGGAGTGCAAACTTGTACAACCACTATGGAAATCAGTCTGGCAATATCTTAGAAAACTTTGAATAGCCCTACTTCAAGACCCAGCCATACCACTTCTCGGTATCCACCCAAATGACTCCTCACCAAACCACAAGGACATCTCCTCATCTATGTCCATAGCAGCCTTATTTGTAATAACTAGAAACTGAAAACAACCAAGATATCCTTCAGCTGATGAATGGATAAAAAGATTGTGGTATTTTTACACAATGGAATACTACTCAGCTATCAGAACCAAGGAAATCATGCAATTCACAGCCAAATGGATGGAACTAGAAAAGCTCATCCTGAGTAAGCTAACTCAGACTCAAAAAGATGCACATGGCATCTACTCACTTACAATTGGATTGTAGTCATGTAGTACAGGATAACTATCCTACAACCAACACACCAAAAGGATCAGGAACATAGAGTTTGTTACCTATTAATGGGACAATTTGCCCTAAGGGTGCTACCATGTAGGGCCTCAGTGCAAGAGGAAGCTCTTAGGCCTCATATGACTGTTGAATTGAGAGGGGATGTTATGTAGGGACACTCCACATCAGAGGAGTGTGTTGGGTGGGAGAGGGAGAAGAGAGTGGGAGGGTAGAACCAGGAGGGGTGGAAAGAGGGCACTATGATGGAGTTGTATCTTGACATAATAAATAAACATTAAAAAATATTTTACTTTCTATATGTTTTACAGCAACAGGTCTGGGGGCATTCTTTCATAACATGTTATACTATACAAATAAAAAAACCTAACTAACAACCTTAAGAAACACTGAGACAAGAACTTTAATAGTAACAGCACGATAAATGATTTCAAATTTCTTTGCCTAATTTTTAAAATCCTTTTCTTAACTTTTAACTGGGTTTTGTATGTTGACATAATTTTAAGAAAGGTAACATGCACCAACTCACTCTTCTTGGACAGTTCATGAGCATAATGCTGCTAATCAAAATTTCTAAGAAATCTTGAAGAAATTAAACACGTGTTATAACTCATTTGCCCTTTAATTGTTTATGAACAACAATAATGAAGAACATACAATTTATGCAGATTACCCCTGCAATTGTTAGGAGTGAAGCCCTAACCCAATTGGAAGAAAGTCCAAATGCCAGGCTTATCACTGAACTAGCAGTTTGTTTTTGGAAAATTTCTATCTTTAGCATTTTTTTGGGTGTTTATTCAGATAGCAGTTCATAAACTATACTTCTCATTCAGCATTCCACAACAAATACAACTTACAATACTTCTTATGTAAATACAAAATCTATAATAATCAAAATGCTTATTGGAAAAATGTCATTTTTTAATTTCTTCTGTTATAATATACATATGCTGAGCTTTTCTCCTCAGGCAGGAAAAAAAAACATACTAAGAACCTTGAGAAAGAAAATCAATTGAAAGACCACTTAAAGTGATTTAAGTCTTCTTAATGTTCAGTTTAAATATGAACAGAGGAAAAGCTTATTCCCCTCAATCAGTAATGAATTAGGGCAAATTGAGAATTTTGGTTGTGCTATTAGGAGAGAAGTTTCTGTAAATCAGCAATGTTTTTTTAGCAATAATTTTTTTAAAATAATACTGTTTAAAAAAATTTTCACAATGAACACAGTTCCTGTATGGTAATCTAGAAAATCATCTAAAATTACTTTCTCTCTCTCTCTCTCTCTCTCTCTCTCTCTCTGTGTGTGTGTGTGTGTGTGTGTGTGTGTGTGTCTGTCTCTCTGTCTCTCTGTCTCTCTATTCTATTTTTCAAGAATACTCTGTCTTTTATTGTGAGCTGGTCATAAACACAAGGTGTGGAAGAGATGGACCTCTATGATTGGGTAGTGGTGAAGCCCTTCAGTGACTCTATGCGGCATGCTTGGGACTGGCTGTGTGCCTCCCTGAGACACTGGCAATTAGTTCCCCTGGGCCCATTAAACAACACTGCTGAGAGTAGCTTTAGTAGCTGAAGAAAATGGAAATGAGAATATTAGGCACTTGATGGAATAAAATAGCACCACTTCTTTGCTCTTAGGGTGGAGAGAAAACCAGAAGATGCTGGCCTTTCAAAATCATTTCATTCAATGCCTTTTCTCAAAGGACACTTAAGAATCCAAGATAGTAAAATAATTTTTGTTTTATTGAATGACTTAAAGGGATGAAGGGATGTATTGCACAATGTATCAGTGATAAGTATTCTAAACTGGTTAGTGTTTATGTGGTGAATTGGCATTCCATGTGATATCAAGAACTGTGAGATGTTCATTTTTCATTTCTGTGAAACACAGATGAGTGTTCTTAAAAACCCAAGAAATTAACCAACTTATCTGTTCTCTTTTGACTAAATTAATGCTCACTACAAATTATATAAAAGTAATTTGATGAATGAAATACTATGGTTTGACTTTAATTCTGTATTCTGACTTTAAAAGCATATTAAAATCATAAAAATTTAAAGTTAATTAATAATACTTCAATCTTATTGGGCATTTTTGGTATTTTAAATCCTTGAATTGATTTTGTTAATTTATCATATAATTTACAAACTTGTCATATCATTCTTAATTTATGCAATTTAATATTTTAAGGAAGGATTAAAATAACTCTCCTCCAGAACTTTAAGTACATGCAGGTGTTCAAACCAGGTCCTCCCAATTTTAGTTCTTCCTTAGAGCTCAGTTTTCAGTGACATACTTATTTGAATAGGGTATTTTACTTGGAGTTGACAATGCTATTGATCTATATTTTACATTTCTCAGGTGAGTATACAAAGACAAATGGGAAATCATCGCCATCATCAAGAAATAATTCTTAAGTAGGAAAAAGTTTAGGCTCCAATCTGATCTTTGTATGCTAGATTCCACTGACTTCCATTTTCCTGGGAGTGAGAGAAAATGTAGTAGAATCTTGCTATAGAAAAGCCATGTTGCAAGCAGAGTAAAGTGAATTCATTGAGTTTGTGGGACCAAGAGTGTAAATGAACAGACTATATGTATTTCAGTAGTGAATAATGTCAAAACTTTTCACTCTACTTACTAAGTTCTAAAAAGTAATTAGTTAAAATTTAAAATTATTAAATGGATAATGATGACATGATAGGTGTATATTGTTGGTAAAATCCAAAGGAATTATATATTTAACATTAAATATGCTATGGGCATTCCTAAAAAGACTAGTTCAGTTCCAATGTATGTGGTCTACACTTGCTTTTTTTAATTTATTTTTTAATTGCTTCAGGTTACATGTCCATCATAGTGTCCTCTTTCCATCCTTGCCAGTCCCACCATCCCATCCTCTACCACCTAACCCTTCCATCCCACTCCTCTGGAGAGGAGTAACATTTGCCCACCCCAGTTCAGCAGTCATATGAGGGCCAAGAGTCTCCTCATACACTGGAGGCCTATAAGGCAGTAGCACCAGGGAAAAGTGTCTCAAAAACAGGCAGAGAAAACAAGCAAACAAACAAAAACAAAACAAAAAATGTCTATCTCCATGTTCCCTTTGGTGAATTGGTTGTAGTATAGATATCCTGTACTATATAGCTAAAATCTGACTATAAGTGAATAGATGCCATGTGCATCCTTCTGAGTCTGGGCTAGCTCACTAAGGATGACCTTTTCTAGCGCCATCCATTTGGCTGAAAATTGCATAATTTCATTGTTCCTGATAGCTGAGTAGTGTTCCATTGTGTAGATGTACCACAGTTTTTTAATCCATTCTTCAGTTGAGGGACATATGGGTTGTTTCCAGTTTCTAGCTATTACAAATAAGGCTGCTATGAACATAGATGAGGAAACTTCCTTGTAATTCAGTGAGGAGCCATTTGGATGTATACCCAGAAGTGGTATGGCTGGGTCCCGAGGCAGAGCTATTCCAAGTTTTCTAAGATATCACCATACTGACCTCCATAGTGGTTGCACAAGCCTGCACTCCCACCAGCAATGGAGGAGGTTCCCCTTTCTCCACACCCTCACGAGCATGTGCTGTCATTTGAGCTTTTGATCTTAGCCATTCTGACAGGTGTGAGATAGAATCTTAGAGTTGTCTTGAGTTGCATTTCTCTGATGATTAAGGATGCTGAGCATTTCTTCAAGTGTCTCTTAATCTTTAGGAATTCCTCCTTTGCGAATTCTCTGTTTAGCATTTTCCTTATTTTTTAATTGGGTTATTTTGTTTCTTGGCATTTAATTTCTTGAGTTCTTTGTAAATTTTGGATATTAGCCTTTTGTCAGATGTGGGGTTGGTGAAGATTTTTTCCCAATCTGTAGGCTACCGTTTTGTTCGAATGACAGTGTCTTTTGCCTAACAGAAGCTTTTCAGTTTCATTTATTGATTGTTGGTCTTACACTTTCTAAAGTATCCGTTCTGCGTTTTACAAAAATGTTGACAAGAAAATAAACATTCTTGGCATTTTGTTAAATCAGGTTGTCCTTTCTAGTACTGTCAACTAGACACAAGTCAGAGATATTTGGGAAGAGGGACTGTAAATTTAGACTGTCTCTGAAGGCACATCTGTAGTTCATTTTCCTAATTGGCGATTGACCTGGTAATGCTTACCACAATACCAGTCCTGGGTGTTATAACAAAACAAGATAAGCAAACCATGTGGACTGGCCAGTAAGCAACACTCCTCCATGGCCTTTACATCGGATCTTATATCCAGATTCCTGTCCTACTTGAGTTCATGTCCTGACTTCTTTAGTGATGGAATGGGATATAGAACTGAAGGCTAAAATAAACTCTTTTCTCCTGCAAGTAGCTTTTGGTTATGGTGTTTCATTATAGCAATAGAATGTCTAAATAAGACATTACCCAAAATGACTATGGAAGACAAATGATTCATTCTGGGATTATTTCAATAATTAAACTTCATGTTATTTTTTAAAAACCATTTTTGTGGTCTATAAATCTTTGGCAGGAATGAAAATCACTGCATATTTTTAAATGTTTGTAACTGAATATTTCTAAATTTCTCAGTTATCTTTTATGGGAAAGTAGTATACTAGATTAAGAAATGCATGCAGCTTTATTCCTCATGACTTTAACAATTAATAAATATGTGCCTGTGGATATGGGAATTAAGTATGGCTTTTGGTACTTCTGTCCTGATGAAGAATAAGCTAAAGAAGCATAAAATATTGCAAGTCTTAAAAATTATTGACTTTCTAGTCTATTAATCCCTGAGTTATGGTGTTCATATGAACTCTGCCCTTCATACACCCTTCCATCTTCCTTAGCATGACTTTGTCATAAGTATTTCTTCATAAGGACATAGCATTTATTTGTCCCCAAAACACACAATTAATAACATGGATCGGTAAAAACAACAAAAAACAAAAGAAAAATATATTTATTTCATGTGTGTGTGTGTGTGTGTGTGTGTGTGTGTGTGTGTGTGTGTGTGTGGTGTTAGCACACATATCACTGTGCATGTAAGAATGTCAGGGAATAGCTGGAGGCAGCTAGTTCTCTTCTTCCACCATGTGGGTCCCAGGAATTCAACTCTGATCTACAGTGTTGGAAGCAGTGCCTTTATCTAGGTGCCCCTAGAAGTCCTTTTTTTTTTTTTTGACAAATCAGGTGAGCATTTTCTATTACCTGTGACAAAAATAATAATATCTGTAACTGACATAAATTGATCCATGTCAAAATAAGTAGTTTAGGTTAAATTGATATTGTTTAAAAAAATGCATCTATGTTGCCCATGCCTATAACCCCACAGACAGTAGTCCATGGAATGAAGTTTGAAAAGGGCTTGAGGCCAGCGAAGACTATGGAGTAAATATAGCACAAGCTGAAATACATAATAAGACTCCCAAAAATAACGTAGAGAAATATATCTTTTAAATATATAGATACTCAAACTAGAAGTCAAAAATACTCAGATACTTAATACTAAAGTAATGTGTCTTTGATTCAAGTGGTTACTGTAGAAAAAAATTGGCTAATTTGATTATTTAACCAGTATTTAGTGTAGGGGTTGATAGATTAATATAAGTTAGATTTAGTGAATATCTAGGTTTCTGATACAGTCTCTTAATCTGGGGTATGAAGATCAACTTGGCTGTGAGCAATTAGCTTATCAGCTTATGGATGAAGTCACATGACACGAGGGGAGTATCTATGGACTGAAAAACAAGGTTGAAGCCAGGTGAAATAAGCAAAGACTTTATGGCCTGGCATTGTTTTCAGCTGCTAAATGGGCAGAGCCCAAATTAAGCTGAAGCAGGTGGAACAAGGAGCGATCCTATTTAAGGACAAGTGGATGAGCCTGGGGAACTGCGTGCTAAGGGCCCCCAATACTAAAGAGCTCGGGTGCTAGCAAGTCCTGCTGAAGAGAGTGCTGGTGAACTGATGGCCATATCTCCTTGAGGCAGAAAGAAGCTGGTGAGCAAATACAGCCTCAGCAAAACAGCAAAAGTCCAAGGACTAAACCCTGTGGCTCAGCTTTTGCCTAGAGGGGTTTGACCTGTCCCAACAGTGGCCTGAACAGAACTGTGGCCAGCTTTAAAGACTGAGGCAGAGCAGGCAGAGTTGCTGATATGAAGGAAGTAAGTTGGCCTACAGACGCTGAAGTTTCCCAGAGAGAAGAAAGCCTCAAGCCTTTTTTAAGGTGAGACTGCCATAGCCAATTTACCCTGACGAACCTGCATCTGAGATATTTTAGAAAAAGGACTGCTACTTGCATTAAAGCGTCTACCCCAGAGACTGTGTTCCTGGCGACTGAGGACCTTCCCCAGAGACTGTATCCTTAGAAAAATAGTTGTAATAGCTATCAGTAGGTTTAGTGGTTAGGTCTTAGGGATTGTAGGCATTTATAGGGGTTGTAGGCATTCATAGGGGTTGTAGGAATTTATAGGAATAGTAGTTAAGTGTATTTATTAATAAATAAGTGTTTAATAATTAAAAGTACTGTTACAATTTAGATTATGATTAATGGGTTCCGTTGTAGTCAATCCTTAAACCGCCTTTATAAATGACCACACTGACACTAAATGGATTTTATCAAGCCCAGCTTGGATTGTGCAATCTTAGCCCATCTAAGCTAGCTCTTAATTCTATATCCCAAATAACAAAGGGACCAGACACCAAACAAGACAAGACAAGTAGCCCAGATGATCCAACCTCACATAGTGCCTCAATAGCTGTTTCTTCAAAGATCTGTACAAGAATAACGTCAAATGGCTTGCCAAGATTGTCCAGCCTCACAGACTGTTCCAGTCAGGACTTCAGTAAAGCCCTGAACTTTCTCAACAAAAGTCCAGTTTCAGACTACAACTGCTCAGGACATCCAAATTGGTGAGCACATAGAGACTGGATAACAAATGTTACTATTAACTTGCTTAACAATTTTTTTCCCTTAAGCAGGTTTTCTGCATCCTAATTAATCAGGAAGCAATTTTAAGAGAATGACACCCCATTCCCAAAAGGTGGGGTGGGTGATTTCTTAGTCACAGATGTTGTCTTTAAGAGAGACTGTTTACAAGTTGTTAATAGTTTAAGCAAAGTATAGGAGGTAAGACTCAGGCTTTTTCTTTCTTTTTCTTTTCTCTCTCCTCTTTTATATAGGGGGAGATGACTTGAAAAGAAAAAAGAGGGGGTGTTGAAAAATTGGCTAATTAAAATATTTATTCAGTATTTATATTATCTTTAATTGGTTGGCAGTGTTAATCCTTAACCCGCCAGTATGAATGAAAACATGCAGACACCAGGTGGATTTTAATAAGCCTAGGCCTGACTTGTGTAATCCTAGCCCATCTAAGATATCTCATAATTCTATTACCCAAATAGAACCCCATGTATACATATGTCCCTTTGGACTATTAGTCTCCACCCTAAGCCAATGTTCCAGGCCATGTGGAAGAATCTTCTTTTATCTACCCCAAGGCATGTCCTCCTTGTTTGCCCTGGCTTCTTCTTTGGCAACCTTCTTCTTCCCAAGATGCTCTCTGTCTCTCAAAAAGCCCACACACCTTAGTTCCACTTATCTCTATCTTTGCCCAAACTCCAGGCCTCAGCATTTATTTAACCAACCAGAGTAAATTAAGTAACAGACAGCAAACAGGACCAATCAACATTTAGAATGCTTAATACCACCCCCCATCATTTCCCTCTTTTTGTCTAATAAAAAGTCCATTTTTTAACTCATATAGTAAAAACAATAAGAACAAATAGGAAACAATCAAGAAAACCATATATAATGTTTAGCCTATTTGTAACAGGTAATCTTGAAGAAGGAAAATAAATTATCTGTCTATCTTGGTGTGTCTAAACCTAAATATTTTTTATCATATTCTATATTTAAATTCTAAATAACTCAAGTTTAATTGAAATTTTACAGATATTATGTCTTCAACTCCATCAAAGACATAAGAAGGGATAAAGTTATTATTTGAGTGAATAGGTAGCACAGAAGAGAAGCTTCCACAAAGAAAAAATGACAGTTTTCTGCCTAGACAGTCCCAAATATCTCTCGCTACTGTTGGAGCATCATCTTCAGCCTTCTGGCCAAGCATATCTCACAGACATAATTGTGGAGCAGGAAATAAGGTTTTTCCCATTCTGTCTCTGCAGAATCAGGACATCGATTTACCTGCATTTAAGCTCTGGTCCATCTTTGGACTTTATATAGTCGGTTGAGAGAGCAGGGACATTTTTTGTCCAGTAGGAATTATATCCTGATGGGAGATTTCTTTTTGATGCTCATTGTTTTCTTCCAAGTCAAATGGGAGCTGCCAGGTGGGTCATTTTTTTAAAGTCAAACAATTCTTAAAATAATATCTTTAAATGCCATTTTATGTACATCTCTGAGGGTTTTGAAGACATCTATTGATTTGTAAATCTATGTATCTATCATCTTGAACAAGCAAACAGTAAAATTCTATCAAAGTTAATCTTATTTTTATCAATATACAAAATTTTATATCAATGTATCAAAAGATAACCTTATTTTAAGAATAACAATAGTTTTAAGCTTCAGAGCAGATTCAATAATTTATGCTTATATCTTATCATTTCTATATTATATACAAATATTACCCTTCTTTTTGTCTAAGTCCTTCTTCCCTGTATAAGAGAGAAAGAAGGATAGAGAAAAGAAAAAGAAGTAGAAAAATCCTTGAGTCTAACCTCCTATACTTTGTTTAATAAGACCATTTAACAATTTGTAACCAATCTCCCTAAACAATATCTATAACAGATCTAATGACCAAAAAAAATGACCCACCCTATGTTTTGGGAGTGGGGTGTTGCTCTCTTAAAATTGCTTCTTGCTGAATTGGGTCATAGAAAACCTGTTTGGGGGCCCAAATAAAATGGGAAAAATTGTTAAGCAATTTAATAGTAATATTTGTTGTCCAGTCGCTACGTGCTCAGCAATTTGAGTGTCCTGAGCAGTTTGTAGTCCGAAGTTGAGCTTTTGATGGGAAACTTCAGGGCTTCATTGAAGGCCTTGCTGGAACAGTCTGTGAGATGGACCATCTGGGCTTGCCATGTCTTTTTTGGTGTTTGGTCCCTTTGCTCTGAAAATATATAGTTTCTCAAAATTAACATATCTCTATTTTTATGTCCTTGTCTTGGATTTACTTTGTAGACCAGGCTGACCTTGGTGAAGGTCAGATATCCACCTATCTTTGCCTTCCTAATGGTGGGATTAAAGGCATGCACCATCACACCCAATAACTAACATAATCTCCCCTAGGGTCTAATATCTCTCTTGAAACCAGTTTTCCAGTGGGTGTCCCACATCTAAGGAGACTGGCTTGTGACCCCTTTTTCTTTATATCTTTAAAAAAAATCTCTTATATTTTAGCATTGGTAAACAACAAAAATATCCTTTTTACCTCCCGATATAGGAAAATCAAAGACATGTAAATAAAAATTAAGCAAAGAACCAGAACATTCCAAAAGCCTTGCTCTAATTGTTATCCCACGTTGCAATTTAAGTTCTGTTTATTATTCCTGAAATCTAGCTTTGACTGTATATCCTTAATGGGCCTTTCCCAGATACTTTTGACAAGCTCTTAGTACTCAGGCACCTGTGAGTTCACCTGCTGCCATCTTTTGTATAGGAACAGGCATCCTTCCTTCCCCTATTGTTACTATCAGCAACTTAGCATTCCATCTGTAAACTCTTTTTTTTAAGCCTATTCTAGGAAAATCTTTCTCAAAAAGTATACATAGAACCACAATTGTCAGTGTAAAAATTATCTGTATGTTAAGAGAAACAAATTCAATTGGAATCCAAACATATTGAGACATTATGAATTTCTCCATTTTAATTTAGATGGTTAACTCCATTTCAAGCTCTGTTTAGAAGGCTGGTGTTTATTTGGGATATAAAGAGAGCTAAGCTTTCCACCATTGCTGTAAGGCAGTAGCTTTTGTTAAGGGAGCCACTCCTTTGAAATATATCTGGGTTTGGCTCCCCACTCTTTGGCTAGGAAATTATCTCTCACCCGGGCCTGCTCAGGCTGTAAGTATGGATTGTAATTGCCATACACTGGGTGCCATATGTAGAAAAAATGGCTAATTAATTTAACCAGTATTTATATTATCTTTAATTGGTTGGCAGTGTTAACCCTTAACCCACTATTATAAATGAATACACAAAGACACCAGGTGGATTTTAGTAAGCCTAGGCCTGAGTTCTACAATCCTAGCCCATCTAAACTAGCTCATAATTCTATTACCCAAATATAAACCCATATATACATATGTCCCTTTGGACTGTTATTCTCCACCCTAAGCCAATGTTCCAGGCCACATGGAAGGATCTTCTTTAATCTACCCAATGGTGTGTCCTCCTTGTTTGCCCTGGCTTCTTCTTTGGCAACCTTCTTCTTCCCAAGATGCTCTCTGTCTCTCAAAAAGACCATGCACCTTAGTCCCACCTATCTCTGTCTTTACCCAAACTCCAGGCCTCAGCATTTATTTAACCAATCAGGGTCAATTAAGTAACAGACAGCAAACAGGACCAATCCACATTTAGAATGTTTAACACCACCCCATCATTATTCCTTATTATCCTCATTTCCTGCTGCACAGTTATGTCTGTGAGATATGCTTGGCCAGAAGGCTGAAGATGATGTTGCAATGGTATGGAGATATATGTGGGACTCTCTAGGCAACACACTGTCATATTTTCTTTTTGGAAGCTGCTCTTCTATGCTTCCTATTCACTCAAATAATAACTTTATTCCTTCTTATGTCTTTGATTGGGTTGAAGACATATATGATAGAAATTATTTAGGTTCAGAACTTTAGACACACCAAGATAGGTAGATGATTTTTTTCTTCTTTAAGATTGCCTGATAAAAATAGTCTAAACATTATATGTGTACATTTTATTATATGGTTTTCTTGATTGTTTCATATTTTGTTTTTATTGTTTTTACTATATGAGTTAAAAAAGTTAGACTTTTTATTAGACAAAAGGAGGGAAATGATGGGGTGGTGTTCAGCATTCTAAATGTTGATTGGTCTTCTTTGCAGTCTGTTACTTATTTTGACTCTGATTGGTTAAATAAATGCTGAGGCCTGGAGATTGGGCAAAGACAGAGGTAGGCAGGACTAAGGTGTGTAAGCTTTTTGAGAGACAGAGAGCATCTTGGGATGAAGAAGGTTGCTGGAGAGAAACCAGGAACAGGCAAGGAAGACTGGCCATTGGGTAGATTAAAAAAGATCCTTCCACCTGGCCTTGAACATCAGCATAGTATGGAGAATAATAGTCCAAAGGGACATATGTATATATGGGGTTATACTTGGGTAATAAAATTATGAGTTAACTTAGATGGGCTAGGATTGTGTAACTCAGGCATAGACTTGTTAAAATCCACCCGGTGTTTGTGTGGATTTAGAATGGCAGGTTAAGGATTAACACGGACAACCAATTAAAGATAATATAAATATTTGTTAAATCATTTAATTAGCCATTTTTTCAACAAGGGGGAATTATTTAATATGCTCTGAAATGTAAAGCTTTGCTCTTCTCAAAATAAGGTTATTTTTTGACACATTGGTATAGAATTTTGTATATTGATATAAAATAAGCTTAATTTTTTATCTTTGATTCTTTGGTATATAATTTTATATTTTGATACAGATATTATGAATATTTCAATACTTATATAAGGTATTGTGCCTATACAATTTATTTAAAAGTACAAGTTTACTTTCAATCCTTTTACGGGTTGCTATTGCAATCTATTTAGGAGTCTGAATAATACAGTTTGATGGCTGGTCAGTCAAACTCCTGGTCATAACATATACTAGTCTTAATTTATCACAAAATTAGCTTAGCCAGTTAAACAGATAGTAAGTGGTTAAAAGTATACAGTTTCCTTGCTCAAACATACACAGATAGATTTATAAATAAATCAATAGATGTTTTCAAACCCCTCAGATTTGTACAGAAAAGGGTAGTTAAAGATGTTTTTATCATTTTAAGAATTCTTTGACTTGTGACAGTCAACGAACTGACAGTTCCCACTTGGAAGGAGACAATGAGTATCAAAAATCTCCATTAGGAGATAATCCCTACTGGGCAGCAATGCCCCTATTCTCTCAACAAACTATATATAGTACAAAGATGGACTAGAATGTAAATGGAGGTAAGTTGATTGCCTGACTCTGCAGAGGCAGAGTGGGAAATCCTTCTTATTTCCTGCTGCACAATTTACTCTGTGCGATATGCTTGTCCAGAAGGCTGAAGATGATGCTCCAACAGTATTGAGAGATATTTGGGACTGTCTTGGTAGCAAACTGTCATTTTTATCTTTTTGAAATTTGGTCTCTTATGTTTCCTACTCACTCAAATAATTTTTATCCCTTCTTATGTCTTTGATGAGATTGAAGACATAATAGATATAAATGTTTAGGATTTAAAAGGATATTTTCAAATCTAAATAAAATCTTTGGGTTTATAAATATAGGATATGAGAGAAATATTTAAGTTCAGAACTTTGGACACATCAAGATAGTTAGATGACTTTTTTTTTTCTTCAAGATTGCCTGATAAAAATAAGCTAAACATTATGTGTATAACTTTTATATATGTTTTTCTTGATTGTTTAATATTTGTTCTTGCTGTTTTTACTATATAAGTAAAAAAAATTAGCCATTTTATTAGACAAAAGGAGGGAATTGATGGGGTGATGTTATGAATGCTAAATGTTAATTAATTGGTCCTTCTTGCTGTCTGTTAATTTGTTTTCTAATCTTTGTCTCTGACTGGTTGAATAAATGCTGAGATCTGAGATTGGGCTTCTCAAGCAGAGAGGTTCATTGGAAGAAAAAAACCTCCAGTAAAAGAAGCCTCCAGAGGAAGAACAAGCAGCTGAAGCAGGAAGGAAGACACAGGCCATGGGTTAGAGAAAATAACATTATTCCATGTGGCCTGGAGCATCAGCATAGTGTGGAGAATAGTAGTCCAAATGGACATATGTAGATGAAAAAGCATTTTTGAAAAACTCTCCATACTGTCATGAACTTTGACAAACCTCAATTCCTTGGGATACTAATATAAACAGATTTCTATAATATATATATATATATATATATATTTATAAACATGCATAGATGTATATAGATTAATTGAATGTCTGGAAAATACCTTTCCTTTTACTTCTTTTTCTTGGTTATTACTATTATGAATGAAAAGGTTTTCTTTTAATCACTAACAGGTGTAAATATTGTTTTTATTTCCTCAGGTGAGGGGATGAGATAAGAGCCATTCTCAAGCCTTTCTAGCTTTTTCTGAGCTCTTGTTGACTGGTTTAACTCACCTGTTCTGGCCTAAAATCCCATCCAAGCTGACTGATTCATAATGCCTACTCTTGGCTTCTGACTGAATTGCTTTTCCTGGCCTCAAAATAATGCTGGCAATATGTTTCGGAAATATTTAGTAAAACCATAAGAACTGCATATAGTTATGATTTTTGTACTGAAGCATGTGGACTTTTAATTAATGTACTTATATTACCTGACTATAACCTGCTATTCCTGATTTATTTGCATCAGTATAAAAGGTCGAAGCTTTAGAAATTGGTGTCTCTTTTACTCTATGGGGCAGAATCCAATTAGCTTTTTATGAACTGGAGTTGTTTGCTTTTAGAATATTTTTAAATTAATTTCTCCCAAATAATTACTACAATTTTTGACAGTCTTCATTAATTACTCATAATGAGGTAATTTCAGCATTAATATAAGGCACTATGATTTCTTCTGGATCTGTTCCTGATAATTGATAAAGTCTTATGATTTCTTTTATACATAAATCAGAAATCTTTTCAACATAAGCTTTTAGTGTTTTCCTCTGTTTGTGTGCTAAGAAGATTCATTCTCAAATATTGTTTTCTCTATGCATAATGTGTCCAGTAGGAGAATGAGTAGAAGGCAAGATAACTAGGATACAGTTAAATTTGGGCTCTTCTAATCTGTATCTTTTTTGATTAAGTCTTTTGTTGATGTAATTTGAATCCTAGATAGTTGACAGAATCTCCTCTCTTATTTTTTTCCAGTATTAATCTGGAAACCCCAAGTAGGTAAAATCTTTTTTGCTTCATTAAATAAAGTATTTTCATCAGAATCAGTGAACAAGATATCATCCATATGATGGTAAATTATGGACTGAAGAAATTGTTCACAAATTATTTCTAGTAGCTGCAGAATCATACTATTTAACATTCCTTCAGGAAAAACTGTTCACTGGTATCTTTCACAGGCTGAGCATTATTATAACTAAGTACTGTAAAAGCAAATTTTTCTCTATCTTGCTCTTGTAGTAAATAAAGAAATAATAAAGAAGCAGTATTTTAAGTCAATTATTATTATATGGCACTCTTTTCCTAATACAGAACGTAAGGGAATTCCAGTCTATAATGGACCTATAGCTTGGGTCAGTTTATTTACAGCCCTTAGGTCAGTCAGCATCCTCCAGTATCCAGATTTCCTTTTAATGACAAATAAAAGAGAATTCAAAGTACTTGTAAATTGTTCTATATGTTCAGCTTCCAGCTGCTCTTCTACCAGCTTCTCGAGTGCCTGTAATTCTTCTTCATTCAAAGGTCATTGATCAACTACACAGGTTTATCTGTTAATCATTTTAAAGGAAGGGCTGTTGGTTTCCTGAAACCTCCAGATTTCCGTGTTCTACCTAGTGGAGCTGCTCTGCCCTTGATGGAGGGACTACTTGTACCTAAGGCCAGAGCAGTGTTGCCTTTTGTAACATACATTATATCTCCAATATTGTCTTGGAGATTAGATATCCAAAATTAAGTCTCCTAATTTTTTACATGTATTTATTACTTCAAGTTACAGTCCATCAGAGCCCCCACCCTCCACCCATCCCAGTCTCACTGTCCCACCCTTTACCCCCCGTCCCACCCATCATACTTTTCTGGTGTGGGGTGCCCCCACAGTCACATTTCTCTAGTTGCTCTGTGCATTGCTGACAGGAAATGTCTGATTCTTGTTGTTTGTTGCTGAGGTAGGAGCAAACACCCTTAGGGAGTTTCCTGTATTTAAAGGATTATCTCATAGAGAGTTTCCCATCAGTAGGGAATTATGTCCCATATCTCTTGCTGCTCTGCATTAACTAGTCCAATGCTTAACCTTATCCATATTCTACAAACCCCGGAAAGCTGAGGTCTTCAAATGGCTTCTCCTCCTACATTTAAAACAAAGGATATTTTGGTATCTAGAATTATTGACTATTGGCTGTCCAATTATGCAGTCATTAGGATCAATATCAGCAGTACTTCTAATTCATTCATCCATGGGTGCTGATTCAGCTTTTGAAGCCTAAGAAGATTTCTACACTCCTCATTTACACGTTTGAAAGCTAAAATTTCAATTACATCTATCTCACATCTGGATCTGATATTGCCCTGTTTATACCTGATGTTAACCTATGTAAGAAACCACTAAAAGTCTTTCTGAGGCTTCACATATTCTTTGTGAATGATATAGACCTTTTCCCTTGTACTTCCACCTTTTCCCAGGCTCTTACAGCTACTAAAGTGCACTGTATAATAATAGAGTCATCAAATTCATCTGCTTTTTTAAATCAGCATATCAACCTTCACCTAATAACTAGTCTTTTATGATATTAACACCTTTAGAACTATTATGAGTTTTCATAATAACTGCTTCTTCTCACCACAATGTCAAATTGAGAACCAGCTTCCAGTACAGCTGCTTCTAAATCTTTCCAGTCTTGGAAGATAATTCTGTCTTGAGTAGCCCAAGTATTTAATATTGTCTCAAATAGGGTGAGTGCATTGCATAAGTTATTATTGATTCTTTAAATATTTTGAGATCCTACCTTGTATCACAATTTTAAAAACATCTTCTTAGATCCAGAACACCCTCTTAATTCCTAAACAACTCAAGATTTAACTGTGAGACTCTAGCTATCTAGTCTTCAACCACATCAGAGATCTGAGGAGGATAAACTTATCTGAATATACAGGAAGTGCAGGGCTAGCAGCTTCCAATACTAAGAAATGACATACCAGTGGCTGCCTGGAAAGTTCCCATTTTCTCTCCATACATTACAGCATCAATCTTCAGCCATTCAGCCCCATTTCTCTGACAGACATTAATTTTAAAACAGGAATTATGAGGGACTTGCTTACCCTGTCTTGGCAGAGCTAGGCTATCGACTTACCTGCTTCCAAGGTTTTGTCTTTTTTGGACAGCAATCAGTCTACAGTTGAAGAAAGGAATTTTTTTTGCCAGTTGATGCAAGGGATTTTTCTTGCCAATTGACAGGCTTACCACTAATTCAACAATCTACAATTGGAGATTCTTCGATGCTCATCATCTACTTGGAGTAGAATAGGGGGTGCTGTCAGAACCTGATATGTCTCAATATCAAAAAAATCTTAAGGTAAGAAAACATCTTTTAATGCCATATTCTGCTGATCTCTTGAGGTTTTTGAAGACCACCTATCTATCTCCTTACATTTGGATAAACAAATGTTGCTTGTCTCTTAGCAACTTGATTTCTGATTAGCTTAGAAAATAACTGTGATAGACTACCCTAACACCTAACAAAATGACATGCTTGAATGACTATTAGTTTGCATTTCTTAATTATCCTAAACAGTTTATGACAGTTGCTACCAATAGGCCAAAACTTCACATTTAATTTTTAAGCATTACCTAGGTACAATACCTTAAAAAGAGTTAACCTTGGATGGAAGATGTTTTATCATTTTTTCTGGCCCTCATTGGATATCACCTTCAAACATGGATGCTTCCTTCTATAAACCAACCTCACCTACATTATTGGTAATTAAATGTGTGTACTAAGGGCATATCTGCAGCAATGTTACTGGATTAAAATTCCTCCACAAATAGGACATGAATAAGTATTCAAAGTGCCCCAGACTCCAAGAAATAGCATAGTCCTAATCCTAAAATCATGCTTTAGACACAAAAATCTAATAATTTTATTCCTGGAACTACCTTTGTAATTTCTGTGAGATAAAATAGTGAACAAGACCCCTCTCCTTGTAGCTGAATGTGTAATCAGCAAAGGTAAACTTTGGAATTCTCCTTTACTCATGTTCACCTTCCAAGTACATCTTTCAGAACACTGAAAAGGTAACTTTGTATAACAAGCACTGAATATTATTATTTCAAATCCCCTGAGACACTTTATGTGCAGTCTTAACTCAAATGATGAATATATTGAGAAACAATATAGTAATCCTTTTAGAGAGTAGATACATACAGACAAAACTGAGAATTATTTATTCAACTTGACTTCATCCTGCTTACTTTTTTATTCCCCAAACTCTCTTAATTAGGCCATTGTTTTAGTGAAGAAAGAGGGAAAATGTATTGAAGCACTTAATGAGAGGTAAAGGTAAAAATTCTTAAGAAGATAATATATTTGCTGAAATCAGCCATTATTTGCAGTGACTTGTTTTTTTTTAATTTTTTTCTTTATATTTTATTTCTTCAAGTTACATCTCAATTGCAGTGTCCTCCATATTCCCTCCTCCAGTCCCACCCTCCCACCCTCAACCCCCCCATCCTCTTTCCTTTTTTTTAAGTTTAAGGTATATCTTATTTCCCCCTACAGTTTCCCCTTTCAGTCCAACAAATGGCTCTTTCTCTTATAATAATAAATACAATACAAAACAACAGAGGTAATTAGGCCACTGTTATGAGGGTTATATGGCTTAGCGTACATACCCAATATCCAGTCCATATGTATTTGGCACCTGACTTTAACATTCTACTATCTAACCATCTCCATGAGTTTAAAGTTCTATATCTAACTCAACATTCATACTAATTTGCAACACAATTTTAAAAGGATGGATCTTCTTAGATCTATAACACTCTCTTGATTCCTAAACAACTCAAAATTTAATTGCAGTGACTTGTTTATCTGTTTAAAATATTAAGAATACTCAATAAACCTGTAATGTGGTAGTAATTTTTAATTCCTTTATTTTAGAAATTATAATATAATTACAGCACTTATGCCTTCCCTTTAATATCTCTGAACCCTCTAATACACCCTTCCTGGCTCTCTTTCAAATTCATGGCCTCTTTTTTAGTCACTACTGCTACATGCATATATACTGCTTGGTCTATAAAATGCTATTCATATATGTGCTTTAGGGATGATTATTTGATAGTGGATAATAAATAGGATACTTTCTTCTGGAGAAGACTATTGTATTCTCAGCTTCCCTTGTTTGTCTTTAGTTCTTTGTGTAAGTATTGTGCACTTTCTCTTGTCCACTTTGGCATGTTTAGGGTTACTGTTCTTGTTCATATTCCTAACATGAAGTTTTCACAATCAAGTGAATAAAAATAATTTATGTATTCAATCTTAAGGCATTAGACTGTCTATAAGACAACTTTCAGCCATATATAAACTGCTGATAATACCTTTAAAATATAATTTCCTTCTCTCAGGTTAACTTAGCATAGAATGATTTTTAAAGAAAATAAATAAGAGAATGCTGACAAGAAAGAAAAGAGAAGAAGGTATTTGTATTATGTGAGGAAAAACAAATACAAGGCAAAAAGGGTAAAGCATGCTCAAGGAATATTATGTAATTTTATGAAAATGGCTTATGTAACATATGTAATAAAATAAGAAAACCTAAGACAAAGTAATCATCTGAGTTAAGTGTTTATTGCTGTAAAAAACATCATGACCAAAAACGGCCTGTAGAGGAAACAATTGATTTTTGCGTAAAGCTCTCAGGCCATACTCTGTTACTGCAGAGGTCAGGACAAGAACTCAGGCAGGGAAGGAATGTTGAGGCAGGAATCGAAGCACAGTCCATGGTAGCATGATGCTTACTAGCTTTCTTTCCACGGCTTGGACAGACTACACTCTTATAGTACTCAGGCTTACCAGCCCAGGGACAGGACTGTGTACAATGAGCCCTCCTAGATCAACTATCCATCGGGGCAACGCCCCACAGTCTTGCCTATAGACCACTCTGGTAAAAGCATTTTTCTTAATTAACATTCATGCTTCCCAAATGACTCTTGCTTTTGTGAAGTTGTTATAAACCTGGCCAGAACAGTAATGAAGCATATCACTTTGTACAATTAGTACATTCTAATATAAGTGAATTCATCTCTAATTTCAACTGTCTTTCCTTTTAAAGACAAAAAGCTAGATGAAATCTTCCTTGTGGGCTTCACCATCATGCACTGTGTAGAGGTCAACCTGACTGCTGAGCCACACCTTAGTTTCTTAGAGGGGTCAGGTATGTGGAACTACATGTGTTAGAATTATGAGTTGGAGTAAAGGATGAGAATCTAAGAATACTGGTTCTGAGCCTCAGGTTGTTATCAGAACTAGGATCTTTAGGTAAATGGGAACTTTTGGTTATTGTGAATATGTTGTCTCTTAAATGAAATATTTGTGTTCCTTCTGTCTTGTTTAGATTCAGATTTAGAACTTTCCAAAATTCTTCATTTAAGTCTCATTCTGGCTCTTTACTTTCATTTAATATACAGTTGCAAGCTCTTGCCAATGTGGCTCTTACAGCTTAATATAATATAGTTTATAAACAGGTTTATCAGAGATCATGAAGAAGTGACCGAGACATCCTTGTGTGTGTGTGTGTGTATGTGTGTGTTGTTTTTTGTTTCTGAATGGGTTTTTTTCTTTTTTATGTTTACTTATTACTTCAAGTTACATCTCCATCACAGTGCCCTCTTTCCACCTCTCGCAGTCCTACCCTCCCAACCTCTCCTCCCCCTCCCACCTCTTCTACTCCTCTGAAATGGGGTGTCAGTACATATCAGCTCCCCTGATTTCAGCAGTTATATGAGGGCTAAGGGCTTCCTCTTGCACGGGGACCTACACTGAAGCTCCATGAGGGCAAACTGTCCCACTAACAGTTAACAAAGTCCATGTTCCTGTTTCTTTTGGATTATTGATGTAGGATTGTTACCTGCCTGTGCTACATGGCTAAAATCCAATTATAAGTGAATAGATACCATGTGCATTTTTCTTTCTCTAGTTTAGCCCCCTCAGGAAGAGCTTTTCTAGTTCCATCCATTTGGCTGCAAATTGCATGATTTCCTTGTTTCTGATAGCTGAGGAGTATTCCGTTGTGTAAATGTACAACAGTTTGTTTTTAATCCATTGTTGGGTTGAGGGACATGTGGGTTATTTCCAGTTTCTAGCTATTACAAATAAGGCTTCTATGAATATAGATGAGGAGATGTCCTTGTGGTTTGGTGAGGAATCATTTGTATGTATACCCAGAAGTAGTATGGCTGGGAGGTAGAGCTATTCCAAGTTTTCTAAGATATTGCCATACTGGTTTCCATAGTCGTTGTACAAGTTTGCATTCCCACCAGCAATGGAGGAGTGTTCCCCTTTCTCCACAACCTTGCCAGCATGTGCTGTCATTTGAGTTTTTGATTTTAGCCATTTTGACAGGTGTGATGGAATCTCAGTTTCCTCTTGAGTTGCATTTTTCTAGTGATTAAGGATGTTGAGCATTTCTCCAAGTGCCAAGAGACATTCTTTACATACTGGTTCCATTGTTCTCCTCTGTAACAGCTTTCCTACCAGGATGGTAAACTTAGAATAGAAATCACGTAATTGAATATAATAAGGTTCCATTTTTCTTAGGGATAGAATAAGCTTGGATTTCTCAGGGTTGAGTTAGCTAATACTATGTGTCTTAGCAATAAGTTGATTTACTTTAGTAAGACATATGGACATCATGGGGAAAGAGGAAAACAACACATTCAATTTAGTAAAATACACCTTTGTCTTATGTATGAAGTAACAGCAGAAAACATTCATGAAAGGTATTTTCCTCTTTTCTACTTGAGTAATTCATTATGGGATATTTCTTCTTAGCATATATTCTAGCTCCTAACCATTTCATCATGAAAAATATGTTTAAAATATGATGTGCTAGAGGCTAGGTATGAAAGATAATGCTAAAAGTATTGATATTGAGGAGTTCTGAGTACAGTAATGCACAAATTGTTGTACTTCTTGGAGTCATTGGAAATTGAGGGTGTAGAAAAGCAATAAAATTCAAAGACAAGATCTATTAAATGAACTTCCTAAAGCATCAGTGGATTTAAAGATCATGCCTAAGCTAAACCTTTGAATTCTCAAAGGAATGCTGGTGATATGCATTCCAGGTAGATATGTTTTTTACTAGTCTGAGACTTCTTATAGACCATGAATACACAAAGATTTTCTTATAAAAACTGCATATGCTTCATCCCTTTAGTTTCAATCAGTCTAAAGAGAATGATTTCAGAAGCTCTGGTTCTGCCTGAAAGTCCATCATTTATTAATTTCCCAACAAAGTAAAATATGTCTGTCTTCCTTATTGCAGAGTGACCCAAGGCCAAATAATCTCTGCCATCCTGACAAATTAATAGGCATTTCATCTGAGATGGAGGCACAGAATGAACACAGTACTTTAGTTTCTAGACAATTTAATAGGCATGGAAAACCTTAACTTTTCAGTCATCTGGGGGGGAGAGGTCAAAAACTCCCTCGATGCAATGAAGGTTGATTAAATTTTAGAAGTGAAGATTTAACATTATTTTAAGGTATGAATTTAGTTAACTTGAATTAATTCATTTTTTCCAGAATGTGCTTGAAATTATTTTTGTTAAAATATTAATTAAAACAAAAAATCAAGTAAAGTGGTTATAATTGTAGCAAGTATTGATTGTAAAAGTAAATTGTTTTGTTTCTTTTCTTTTTGAGATTATAATTATAAAATGTTACTCTATCTATCATCTATCTTATCTACCTATCTTATCTATCTATCTATCTATCTATCTATCTATCTATCTATCTATCTTATCTACCTATCTTATCTATCTATCTATCTATCTATCTATCATCTATCTACCTATATCCTATTTGGTATGATTTCATGGCTATTTGGCACTAGACAACCAATTGTGTTTTGCTCATTCCAGAGGAATGTCACCTCTCCACCTTCCAGCTTTCCTCAGTTGTGTATAGTTCTTTTTGTAGAGCTAATGTGTCCTGGGCTTTTCCTGCTCACTTTACCATGTCCACTGGTGTCATCTTTTCTCAAGTCACATTTGGGTAGTTATGTTGGTAAAATTTTGTGGATGTAGCTTCTGATGTTGCTATGAGACACTATCTTACAGAAAACACCTTTATCCTCTGGCTTTTACAATCTTTACCTCTTCTGCAATGTTCCCTAAGTCTTAGGTGTGAAAATGTTTTGCAAATGTATCTGCTGGGACTGGTGTCTATAACTCCGGATTTCTATCAGATGTGGTTTTCTGTAGCTGACTCTGTCTGTTTCCAAGAGAAGTTTACTTGATGAGATGTGAAGTCTCTACTTATATCTGAAGGGTTGGAACTATGGAAAGAATGTTTGCCAGCTATATATCTGATAGATGAATAATATCCAGAATACACAAAGAATTGAAATATCAAAGAGTCAAAAAACAAGTGACCCATTTGAAAAATGAGCATGGGACCTAGAGTCTCAAAAGAAAAATAATGGTGAAGAAATACCTGAAAAATGTTCATAACTCCAGTAATTAGGTAAATACAAATCAAAACAACTTTGAGATTTCATCTTATTCCAGTCATAATGGGAAAAATTAACAAAACAACCAACAAAAATGCTAGATAGACTGTGGTGGAAAGGTAATCACCATTTATGTTTGCAAACTGTTATAGTCACTATAAAATCAGTGTGGAGAATTGACAAAAGTCTAAAAATAAATCTATTAGGTGCACCAGCTATGGCACACCTTACCAGATGCCCAAAGGACTCAACATCCTATTCCACAGATATATGCATAGCTATGTTCATTGCTGTTCCATTCATAATAGATAGGAAAAACATTATATTGGGTGAGGTAACGCAGACCAGAAAGAAAACACCACAAGTTCTCTTTTATTGAAGGAATCAACACAGAACTTTCAAATAATTACATTAGAATAAATAACATTGTGTTAGGAATAAGGATAATGATTGGAATGTGGCAATACTGATGAGTCAGAATAGTACAGGGTAAAAGTCACCTTATTTTAAGGTAAGAAGGAGAAGAAAAAAAGCTATAGGAATGATAGTTTATTGCTCTGAATTAACTTTATAAACAAATCACAAAGTTTACATAAAGTTTTATTCTCATATTTGTGACATTACATTTATGTCAAATATTAATTAATAGATTCATATCATATAAACACAAATCTAATGGAGTTAACTCAGAAGTGCAGAGAGGCAAATAATGGAAATAGCTGTTGCATCACAGATAAAGGTGCTAATAGGATATGGAACTATGATGTGACTTAGTGATTCTCTACAACATCCCATCTCTTTTATGCTTGCCAAGAGACATAGTAATGCAGTAGACTAATATACTTTGTAGTGTATTATTGACTACCCAGAGTGTTTATAATCCCCAACCAAGAGTGTCCTGATACCATCAGCACAGAGTACTGTGAACATATTGAACAATAAAAAGGAACAGACTGGAGGAATAAAACAGAAGACTTTCCATTGTTTTTAAGAGTGACTCTGCCAGTGCATATGACATTCTGAAGAATTTAATCCATAATTCCTGCCCACTGAAGATTGTGGAGAGCCAGCATTGTCTGTCTTTTCTAAAGCATGAACACGGTCCTAGGGGCTCTTGAGTTCATGCCACTGTTCACTTGACGGGCAGTCTCAGTAGGCATACAAGGTGCCATTTCAGCATGGTGCCTACATGTCTTCCCCCAACAGTAACTTACAAATCTGAACTTCCTCATAATCACAAGGAACTAACAGTGGTAGCTGTCACATAAGCTGAGAAATGGTATGTGTTTGAGCACTTATCACACAGACCCATTATTTGTCCAGCAACAGAGGGTGGTGATGCATGTGTCTACAGTGACATTTGAGATGACAGGGGATGAAATCCCTAAGTCATACACTGTAATGTTCAGTGTCTTCAGAGTGGCATTGTTGTCAGTTAACCTGGATATGTGCAAACATAGGCAACATGGATGGCCCATGAATCAATTTATTATCACAAGCTATGAAACTTACTTGTATCAGAGTCAATAGAGAATTTCAGCCATCAGAAAAAAATGATAAGGACTCAGAAGCAATTTTATGTACTCTAATTTTGCAAACATTTTAAAGTCCAATAAAGGTATATTTCAGAACATCCAATAAAATTGTATTAGAGAAACCATGCCAAAATGTTTTAAAGTAATTTAGGACATTTGCAGTGTCCCAGAGCACAATATATAAAACATAAACCTTGATAGGGAAATAAAGATACATTTGTATGATACAGAAAACAATTCAATATATTAAAAACATACTGTTTTGAAATGGTAAAGTTCTGCAAAACGATATTTACATAAAACAATTTATTGTTTTCTTATATTCAGAAATTTATAAAATGATAGGTGGAAAATAAAACCCGTCAAACTTGTGTTATGGGATGTAGTGATTTCTGGCAGAAGCCTACCATTATTAATTTTGCTCAATATTAAGTAAAGCTAACAAAAATCCAGGATTTATTCAGCTGAATACTGCTGTGGATTTATGTGTTCATATATAAATTAATTTTAAAAATAAGCAACCCGGTGTAACTTTTATTGCCCTGTTTTCACAACTAAGCTAAAGCAGAGGTCCATGCTTCTTCTATATGCTGATAAACACCATGGAAATCTCAAGGTGCCTGGAAAGAACCTATTTCTCTTCCATGGTCAACTATAAAACTTCTGTGTCTGAGCTCATACATTTTGGAGACATTGCCTATAAAATGTTCAGTTATTCTTCCAATGCCATTTGAAATCATTCTTAAGTGCTCCTATGGATTCAATCATACTATATGTTAGTTTTGTGGTTTCCTTGGAAGCGCTCAAACACTAATAAAATGAACAAGTAGCTTGCAAAAGCAAAATATTTGTATCTAAGACATGCACTACATTTGATTTAGCTAATTCCAAAAAAATTTACAACTAATCCTTAACCTAGCCTTGGTATGCCATGTTTCTAAAAGGAATCTTAGTGGAAATTAACTAAAATACAGAAAATGCCAGCATGATATATTTTTACCAAGCTAGATAGAAACATGCAGAAAATAAATCTAAAGTACTAGAGAACTTATTTGGCCATGTTACACACCATTGCTCAAATTAATCTAGTATTGATTTATTATTATTGCTTTGGAGACTATGATATAATTTAACTTGCTTACTAAATCAAAAGTAGTATCACAATGATTATAAAACAGATGGCTTCAAATTATAAAAATTCTGCAGTATTCTTTACAGAATAAGTGAATGAATGAACGAGCATGAAATTTATACATGAATAAACAAATCACACTTCCTCTGCAATAAAAACATCAATTTGACATCAGAGAATTTCCACAGGCTAAATAGTCTTTGCCATCTTATGAAGATTGTTAGAGGTATTAGCACAAAAGCAAACAGTCTCCTAAATGTATGTCACTGTATTCAGAAGTCTAGCTCTTTGGTTAACATATATGCTCCAAATTCTTTAGAAATTCAAGCATTAGACATTAGTCTATTATAAAATACTCGCAGAGACGGACACAATAAACACATGCAGAAAGATGAGAGCAAAAGAAAGAGGGACACACAGAGAAAGAGAGACAGACAGAAAAGAGGGAGACATGAAGAGATATATTTTATACATAGCTTTCTAATAATATATGAGGTAAAAGAACCCCACTAAGCTGTAACTTAACTTCAGTCTTTTGTTTATTGAAATAGGTTAGAGCAAAGTGGAAATTAAAATACTAAGATAAAAACATGTATTTAGGGAAGATTGAAGAATAAAAAGCAATCGCTTTTTTTCTAATTAGTTTTAGACAATATTCAACCAGAGGTTTTTATTTTATTTTATTTGGATTGACCTAGGAAAAATGTGTGAATGTGTGTGTGTGTGTGTGTGTGTGTAAATAAATTCATTAAGTCATTTCATTTGACATAACATAGTACTGAAAAGCATGAAGATCAGAGTCTCCCTGTGTAGGAGTACTTTTAAACTATTTATTGTTATATTAATATCTCTACCTCCCTTTCAACACACTGACCCAAGGTAAGGTAGAAGAAAGGTTAGTAGAGATAGGAAATGCAGACTTCTGGAAATGTAGCCCTCAGGGGTGACTACAATCCTTATTGCCAGGACTTTAGTAGTCCAACCCAACAGCAAACATAGGAGCAGGTACCAACAGCAATGGGAACACAGTCACCCAGCAAACCAGGAAATACAGCAGCAGCATGACCCAGCAGCAACCCTGTAGAGCTCTAGCAGGCACCACACCTCTACTTGGGGAGTCTGTTCTCTCAGCTGGATCTGGTCCACAGACCAGCAGCAACAAACTCGAAGCATTCTCTGGAATACTTCTTGCTAGGAGTGTCTCAATGGATGCATTGTGTGGCACATTTCTAAGCGAAGCCATGCCAAAGTCCCTCTGTATTTCTGGGGCTTATAGTTATTGCCTTTCAAAATCTTTACAAAGATGTTTTTCCAGTTGGCTGACACCGCCCCCTCCCCGCACGAGGTATCCTCCCTCTTGACCAAGATCAGGTGCTTTCCTAGGAGTCTGTTTATGAAAGTGTGTTTTCTAGCTAGCAAAAAGCATGTCCCCTTCCCATGGCAGTTTCCAGATAACAAAACATCATGTGACTTTTCATAGGTTTGTTTGTTTGTTTGTTTTGTGGTAGATCTAACATTTCCACATCCCACACTTTGGGACCAAAACAAAAACAAATTCACAACCATGCTTTGAAAGAAATAAAAAACTGCTACCACATCCCTGTATGAAAGAATCAAAAATGTTATTGAAAGCCTAGATCAAATATATTGAAACAGGAATGAAGATATGTATAATGATCAATTTATGGCATATATTTTTATCTTAATATAGTGTAGAATAATCACATAAACATACACAATCACTTTCTCTGAATTAACTGCTTGTTTGTTCTTTCTACCTGGAAGCACAGGTCAACATGTCTTGACAGCTCTTCCAAATGCCCACTGGTAAGGCAGCATGAAGGCAGTTTCTATTATTTCACTTTGGCATTTCTCCCTGCCGTGACAGGCCAGGACCAGCTGGGGATCATGTCTACATTATTTGCCTCCTTCACATCTTCTCACTATGATGGCTTTAAGTCTCTACAGGAGGAAATTTATTTTAGTGTGTTCCCCAGTGGGGTCCCACTTCTTTTGCCTATATTCACAGATTATCCTTAAAAAGTAACCTTAGTACAATGAAATATTAACAGTTCCAGCTTCTCCGTTGCTGTGATCAAAACAGCACTTACTGGCAGGAGCTGGGCAGAGAATCAACCCAAGTTATGCAAGGAAAAGTCGAATGCATGGATTATTAAAATATCCTTGAAAACATTTAAGATATCAAATTCCTCCAACCAGGCCAGTCATTTCTGCCCAATTTGTGAGATAGGAATTAATTCCAGAAGGCTGCACATAATACAAATCTTACATGTTCAGCCGTAAAACTTCATACCAATTTCTTTAATATATTTTACATAAGATAATGAAGGCATGCGTGAGGACGTGATTGAATTGGAGTTTGAATAAACTGCAACTGCAATTAAATACAACACAATTACGGCATGAAAAACAGAAACTAATGAAAAAAATCAAGCTATTATTCTTTAATGTATTCAGTGTGGATACTCATTTGTTTCATCAAACAAATAGCAACTGCAAGCATTCAGTGTACTGAACTTTGGTACTTGGTTTATGAAAGAGAAGAGGGTAGCCAAGACCCCTACTTCTCTCATGCAGTTTGCTGTTTAGTAAGGAGGACAATAAAAAGGGTTATTGCTATCATGTGTTGAAAGTATTTAATTTGTTGCATGCAGGTTATGAAAACTTTATGTTACAGGAATTTATATGATGCTATGGATTTTAATGAGGTTGAAAGAGAAGATGGCACTAATTACAGATACCGATGAATGAGAAATAGCTGTTTACAGCCCCAGAGACTGAAAGTTTCACAATCAAGAAACTGCAAGTTCAGCCTGATGTGGTTCTTGACTCCTGTTTCTAATTTCAGTAAGTGAGATGAAGACAGAATGGAGAGGAAACCGGAATTATCCTAGGCTACTCAGGAATTTTAAGACAGGTGAACTACTTGAAAAAAAATCAAAAAAGACCAAGAAAACATAAATTTCAAGTTAAACACAGTGAGTGGATCTGGGTGGAAGCAAGTATTAGCAATAAGAAGAAGGAAGCAATAGAAGACTCACAGCAGAGTTAAAGATTTTTCATTTCACGTGGGGTTTAATAGAAAACTCCTCTTTTAACCCATTTCTTTTTTAATGTTTATTTATTATCTCAAGTTACATCTCCATCATGGTCCCCTCCCTCCACTCCTCCCCATCCCATCTTCCCATCCTCTTACCCTTCTCCCATTTATCCTACTCCTCCAGTGTGGGGTGCCCCCACATCTCAGCCCCCCTCAGTTCTGCAGTCATATGAAGGCTAAGAGGTTCCTCTTGTACTGGCAGCCTACATGGCAGCTCCACTAGGGCAAAGTGTCCCACTAATGGGTAACAAAGTCTATGTTCCTTTCAGTCTGTAAATTTTTCCTGTACTATATGATTAAAATCCAGTTATAAGTGAATAGGTGCCATGTGCATCTTTCTAGGTCTGGGTTAGCTCACTCAGGATGAACTTTTCTAGAGCTATCCATTTGGCAGCAAATTGCATGATTTCTTTGTTTCTAATGGATGAGTAGTATTCCATTGTGTCACATGTTCAAAGTTGGTAACACGACAGCAGAATTTTATGACATCAACTCCATTTACTCACTCATCATGTGCACATTGTTGAGAACAGTTGCTTCTTTCTGATTGGCAGTTATTGATCTTTCTGAGACATAAACTATGCTTTACTTTTTTATTATTTTATCATTTGGCAACCAGAATCTCTAGGACTACATGGAGAGAAATATTTCACGCTATGTAAAATTCTTAAATTTGAGATTAAGACTACCAAGACCAACCGAACAAAGGATGTTCATAGTTCTGTCAGGGCATAGTAGAAGAACTTGAAGCCAAGACACAAGAAATATGTGCAATCCCTATATTTAGATGGGAAAGTAACTTCTTAAAAACAATACTTTGTAAACTTTTTAAAAATCTAATCTATGTGATTAGACCAAATAAGTGAATGGAGTCCAAATTAATACCAGATTATTAATACTGTGTACTGTGGTTACTAAAATCCAAAAATGATTATTTTCAAACTGGTCTCAAGATGGTAAAAGCCATGGATAATCCATAAGAAGGAAGTGAACACAACTTAATAAAACAATAACTCAAACAATACAGCAAAAATTGCATACATGATTTGCCTAAATGAAAGAAGTAGTAGAAACCATAAAGGAAGTGTTTAAAGTGCCAGGTAAGGAATCAAAAGAGCTGGTAGAAAATGTTGAAAACCATTATAATTAAATACTCAAGGAATAAAAGAAAGAAATTTGAAAGTTACCCAAAGTACAACACAGAAAAACAAAAAATAAAACATGAAAGACCAGTTAAGCTATGTAAGTTAGAATGTGAAATCACAAAACGGGTTAAATACATAGCTCTTATTTAGATACATAGGGAAGAAAGAGTGAAGTAGTAAGGAAAATTATTTAAAAAGAAAACAGTTGTAAGTATTTAAGAAAAGTTGAAAGTCAGAAAAACTGGAAATTTTGAGTTCAAAAACCAATTAAATATAAAATTGGGACTGGGCCTGGTGGTGCACACCTTTAATTACAACATTCTGGAGGCAGAGGCAGGTAGAGCTCTTTGAATTCTAGGCCAGGTTGGTCTACCAAGTGAGTGCAGGACAGCCAGGGCTGCACAGAGAAATGTGTCTCAAAAAACCAAAATACATATATACATACACAAACACACACACACATGCACTCTCTCTCTCTCTCTCTCTCTATATATATATATATATATATATATGAAATATTTTCTGGAAGAGCAATGTAATAAAGACACACATTATCTGTGAGTAAGTTGTAGAAAAAATTAGTTAAATTACGTTGGTTGCCATTTGTAGGAATAATTAATTAAATTGTTTACCAGTTTTTATATTATATTCAATTGACTCGGCAGTTGTTCATTTTTAACCAGCCATTATAAATGAACACACAGAGACCACATGGATTTTAACAAGCCTTGGCCTGAATTGTGCAATCCTAGCTCATCTAAGCTAGCTCTTAATTCTTAAATCACTGAATAAAACTATGTTCTTATATTATTATAGCTAAAACATAGTAGGTCTTATATATTATTTTCATGAATATCCGATATTGCTAAAGAATAGTGTGCAGTCCAGAGTCAGTAACATGTTGAGGGGGGTCAGTAAGGTAAGGTACAATTTCCATTGTTTCACTTTTTTATGAGTTCTAGGGCTAGAGAATTTTCACCTAATTAAATGAGGAAAAATTTTAAAACATCATTTTAACCCCTTTCTTTCCTTTGACTAACCCTAAAAAAGGTGGAGTAGCTGAAGTACTCTCTAATAAGTTCAACCATGATAAACATGGCACAGACAGGTCTTTCCCACTCCCTTTCCCTCTCCTTTGCTAAACTGTTAAATTACATTCTGAAAGCCATCTAAGGTCTATTCCCTTATTTGGCCACTTCCTTAAACCCCTCTAAAACTCCAAGATTCACCTATCACAACACCAAGGTCCAGCAATCAAAATTAATTATTTGGCTTCACTGTTAGGACTTACCAAATCATTCTAACACAGACTTACTCTTTTTCTCCTTAAAAAAAAAAAAAACACTCTTACAGAAACACGTTTTTTGCCTTTGTCTGATCCAGAGGCAGTCCCCCACCCCGCTTGTCCCTCTGGGGTAATAAATCTCCTTCCTGCAGAGAATTTGGTGTTTCCATTTGTTCCTTGCTGTCTCTGAGGGCCCCTACAGCAGCAGTAGTCAGCAAGTACCTCAGAAATAAACATTAAATTCAACTCTCTTGCATTGACAAACTGTTTTGAAGGTATACTAGCATTCCAGTTTTTATAAGTAAATTGATTGCAAATATAATCTAAAATAGCCAATTTATAGTAGATTTGAAGACATGCAAATGGGCTTTCACTTAATATTTGGGTTCGGCATCCTGACAACAGATGAGAAAAGGAAAAGCGAGAAAGACTTGGTCTCCAGTTCTTGCAAAAGCAGATCATCCCAAAAGGTTTTTGCTGTTAAACTATTCGGAGGTTCTGCAAGCAGTAAGATCTATTGGACTCAAGAGTCCCTTGACAAATAAGGAAGAGAGTGTCCTGACCTACTCTTAGACACACAAAGCCATTTGCACTACATATCCTTAAATAATGCCTAGGGGCTAATCGTTTGGTAGAATCAGCAAGATACGTTCAGTATTTTAGTGTTCCAGAATTTATCCCAATTACCTACAAAGTAAAAGGGGTTTGGTGATAGTTTACTTTTCTGCCTACCTTGGCTCTGCAAAAGCTTCAACTGTAAAGGCTCTCAATGAAGTACAGAAACAGCTAGAACTGTTCATCTAGTCTGCACTAATGGAGAGCTTGATGGGGAAATGCTTCAGGATGGACGGTTTCCCCTCTTGGACCAACTTTGCGCTTTTATTGATTTTTAATTTTAGCTTGAAGAGACTGTTGAAGCAACTGTAAATTTTTAATAATTTGGAAGAACATAGAAGGAAAACATTGAATCAAATTCTTTTACTCCTTTGTATAACACCTGAAGATAAGTAGCTGGGGTGGAGAGAAGAGCCACTGCCAGGGTTCTGCTGGGAAGGAGGTATGATCATGAAGGAATATGAACAATGTACTGCCTCAAGTTCACAGAGGCATCATCAAAACTGATGGCAAGAAGCTTGTAGTGCTGGGGAGACTGCTGAGCATGAGGGGTTGCCTAATGGGTATAAGGTCTTGGGATACATCCCCAATCTCTCTCTCTCTCTCTCTCTCTCTCTCTCTCTCTCTCTCTCACACACACACACACACACACACACACACACTATATGCAACAATATTCTCTGTCTACATTAGATGATGTCAACTATCCACAATTATATGATGTCAACTCCCTTCATCATCCCAGCACTATATCAGTATATTGAGATTGTTGGTTTACTTTAATTAACAGTGAGTGATCTTCCTGAGATATGAACTATGCCTCATTGATTATTTTAACACCTGGCTGCCAGAATTTGTAGGACTACATGGAGAGGAAAGGAATGGCCAGTGAAAGAGAGAAAATGGGATAGAAAAAGTTGTTGATGAATACATGTGGCTTAGTTCTTGGTATGTTGAAATTAAAGAAACTCAAGGAGATATAGAAAAGATGCCTAGGAGGGAGTTGGCAAGGAACATTGGAATGGAGGATAAAAATCCATCTGTCTATTGGTCTAAGCTCTGTAAGACAAACAGAAGAGTGCCAGGGAAGTGGAAATGTAAGGGTCCAACTGAAAGGTATGGAGTGTGAGGACATCTAAGAATTGAAACCTAGAAAACTTTCAATATTTGTAAGTGTTTACAGGAAAATATGAATGGATGAAATGACATTTAATATTGAATATTTTCAGGAGATAAACGAGGAAAAAAGAATGTTAGGTAAGTTGTAGTTTTGCAAGACAAACTCTTAAGTTTTGTGTCACAGGTAAGAATATATTGTTGGTACTGATATATTTTATTGAACTGATATTAATAATCTATAGCACTAAAAGACTTTGACAAAGGGTATACAATTACTGACAGGGAATTATAAAGTTCAAATTATAATAGGTCAAGAGAGAATGTAAGAGAGTATAAAGAATTTTCTAGAACCACAATCATCCATGTAGATCTGAGGTTCTTTTTGTACTTGTTGGCTTTATCTGCTTTTTGAATTGAATGTCTTTTACCTTGCCAAAAACCATTCCACCATGATAGAATATCTTTTTTTTCTTAATGTTGAGGAAAATATATTATACCATGGAAAACTGATTAATGAACAAAGTCAGCACAGTCCAATTTAACCAATTATTTATGGGAATATTATTTGATTTATACTCAATGAACTAACTATATATTACTTGTATGTAGATTTTATGGTAAAATTATGATATGTTTAACTATTTAATACAAAATGTTCACATAAGTTTAAAATGATTAATACAATTTTGAAAGAGAAATGTTGTTTAAAATGAAGTCATATGTTCAAGAATATAAATTAAAAGCAACATTAAGTTTTGCCTTGGTTTAATATTTAGGAGAGGATTACCAGAAGCAAACTAATTCAGTGTATTAACACTGCTACAACCTCAGACTGGGTGTATTAGTTACTTTGACTACTGCTATGAACAAAAGGTCTAACACTAAAGAAAGAGGGGCTTCTCTTGAGTCATACTTTGAGTGTACAGTCCATCATCATGGCAGGAGTGTACGGTAACTGATCATACTGTGTCTCAAGTCAGGAAGAAGTTGGAGACAAATGGTACCCAAGATCTCCTTGCTTTCAGTCCAGGACCCCAGCCCATGAGAAAATGCCACCCTTATTTAGTGTAGTCTTCTTACCTCAGCTACCATATCTAAAAATTATTATATGCCTGGAGGTCTATCTTAGGAGAGTTTAGAAGCCCTTAACTTAATAGTCTATATTAACTATCATAATAGATATTTTATTAAAATCAGAAAGTGCTTTCTCATGATTCTAGAGGCTCATCCAACCCCTGCCTTTAATGTTTGATGGATGGTCATCAGCCTCCAGATGCACAGTTCATACCTTTCAATGTGTCCTCACAAGGTGAGAGAGACCTTCTGGCTTTCAGAAGTTTCTCTGGCCCTTGTGACCCAATTAGCTAATCAGAGCTGTATCTAATATTATTGTAGTAGAGATAAGGTTTCAATATTTGATATTGGAGGTATGCAATTATTCATAGCACAGCACCAGATCTAGCTGATTTTTAGTGTATTGCACCTAGTTTTCTTTTATAAATTTTCTAAATATAATTTTTAAGTATCATTTTCAAAATCATTTTTTTCTACATGATTTTTGTCATGAAACATAATAAATGCACACTTTCACCTTTTTTATTATTAATCCTGCAGGAATTACAATATCCCCTGATCCACAGACTAACATTAAATATTGTATTATATTTCACTACAGAAAGCATGAGGAATAACCTTGCTCGAGACCCAGCCATACCACTTCTGGGTATACATCCAAATGAGTCCTCCCTAAATCACAAGGAAGTTTCCTCATCTATGTTCATAGCAGCCTTATTTGTAATAGCTAGAAACTGGAAATAACCCAGATGTCCCTCAACCGAAGAATGGATTAAAAAAACTGTGGTACATCTACACAATGGAATACTACTCAACTATCAGAAACAATGAAATTATGTAGTTTGCAGCCAAATGGATGGAACTAGAGAAGCTCATCCTGAGTGAGCGAACCCAGACTCAGAAGGATGCACCTGGCATCTATGCACTTATAATTGGAGTTCAGCCATATAGTACAAGATATCTATACTACAACCAATGCACCAAAGGTAACATGGACATAGACTCTTTTTTTTCTCCCTGTCAGTGAGACAGTTTTCCTTAGTGGTACTGCCTTGTAGGCTCCCAATGTATGAGGAGGCTCTTAGCCCTCATGTGACTGCTGAACTGGGGTGGCAGACTGATATGCAGGGACACTCCACTCCAGAGGAGTGGGATGGAAGGGATAGGGGGTAGAGGGTGGGAGGGCTGGATTTGGAGTGGTGGAAAGAGGACACTATGATGGAGATGTAACCTGAAACAATAAACAAATTAATTAAAAAACATAGTTGAGGAGATGTCCATGTGGTTTGGGGAAAAATATTTGTATACATGGTCAGGAGTGGTATGGCTGGGTCTTGAGGTAGAGCTACTTCAAGTTTTCTAAGATACCACAAGATTGATTTCCAGAGTGGTTGTACAACTTTACACTCCCACCAGCATTGGAAGAATTTTTCCCTTTCTCCATAACCTCACCAACATGTACTGTCATTTGAGTTTTTTATCTTAGCCATTCTGACAGGTGTGTGATGGAATCTCAGAGTCATCTTGAGTTGCATTTCTCTGATGATTACGGATGTTGAGATTTCTTCAAGTGTCTCTCGGCCATTAGAGATTCCTTTTTTGTTAATTCTTGGTTTAGCTTTGTTTCCCATTTTTTGATTGGGTTATTTGGTTTCTTGGTGTTTAATTCTAGAGTTCTTTATATATTTTGGGTATAGCCTTTTTGTGGATGTAGAGTAGCTTAAGATCTTTTTCTCAATCAGTAGATTGCTGTTTTGTTCTAGTGACAGTATCCTTTGCCTTACAGAAATTTTCAGTTTCATAAAGTCCCATTTATTTATTGTTAGTCTTAGATCCTGAGTTATTGGTGTTCTGTTTAGTAAGTTGTTACCTGTGCCGATGAGTTTGAGGATTTTCCCCACTTTCTCTTCTATTAGATTTAGTGTGCCCAGTTTTATGTTAAGGTGTTTGATCCACTTGGAATTAAGGTTTTTTTGCAAGGTAGTAAGTATGGGTCTATTTGCATTCTTCAAGATGTTGACATCCAGTTAGACCAGCATAATTTGTTGATGATGCTTTCTTTTATTTCTGATTGTATGATTTTGGCTTCTTTGCCAAAAATTAAGTGACCGTAGGGATATGGGTTTACTTCTGGGTCATTGATTCGATTCCATTGATCAACTGGTCTGTTTCTATTACAGTAGCATGATGTTTTTATTACTATTGCTTTGTAGTATAGCTTGAAATCAGGGATGGTGATACTTCCAGATGTTCTTTTATTGTATAGGATTGATTTAACTATTCTGCTTTTATTTTTCTGTATGAAGTTGAGAAATGTTCTTTTAAGGTCTGTAAGAATTGTGTTGGTATTTTGATGGGAATTGCATTGAATCTGTATATTGATTTTTTGTAGAATAGCCATTTTTATTATGTTGATCCTACCTATCCATGAGCATAGGAGCTCTTTTCAACTTCTGATGTCCTCTTCAATTTCTTTCTTCAAGGACTTGAAGTTCTTTTTCTACAAGTCTTTCACTTGCTTTGGTTAGAGTTATCCCCAGGTATTTTATATTATTTGTCTCTATTTTTAAGGGTGTTATTTCCATAATTTCTTTCTTGGCCCATTTATCTGTTAGCTAGTTTAGCTAAGAGTTTGTCTGTTTGATGATTTTTCTCAAAGAACCAACCCTTGGTTTTGTCAATCCTATGTATTGTTCTTTTTGTTTCTAAGTTATTGATTTCAGCCCTGAGTTTGATAATTTTTTGCCATCTGCTGCTCTTAGGAGTGTTTGGTTTTTCTTTTCTAGTACTTCCAGTTCTGCTGTTAAGTTGCTAATATGAATTGTCACTATTTTCTTTTTGTAGGCAGTGTTATGAACCTTCCTCTAGGCACTGCTTTTATTGTGTCCCCTAGGTTTGAGAATGTTGTGCCTTCATTTTTGTTGAATTTTAGGAAGCATTTGATTTCCTTCTTTATTTGTTCCCTCACCCAGTGGTCATTTAGTAGAAAGTTTTAGAATCTATGAATGTGTAGGCTTTTTGTTATTTCTGTTGCTTTTGAAGTCCAGCTTTAATCCATCTGATAAGATATAGGGGGATTATTTCAATTGTCTTATATCTGTTGAGGCTTGCTTTGTGACCAACGATATGGACAATTTTGGAGAAGGTTCCATGAGGTGCTGAGAAGAAGGAATATTCTTTTGTTTTTGGGTAAAACATTCTATAGATATCTGTTAGGTACTTTTGGTTCATGATCTCTGTTAATCTCATTATTTCTCTCTTTTGTTTCTGTCTTGATGACCTGTCCATTGGTGTAAGTGGGGAGCTAAAATCTCCCACTATTAGTGTGTGGGTACCGATGTGCTATTTAACCTTTAATAGTGTCTCTTTTACAAATATGTGCCCTTGTATTTGGAGCATAGATATGCAGTACTGAGGTCCTATTTTGATGGAATTTTCCTTTGACAACTATGTAGTGTCCTTCCTTATCTTTTTTGATTAACCTTGGTTGAAAGTTTATTATATTGGATATTGGGTTGGCTACTCCAGTTAGCTTCCTTGGACTGTTTGCTTGGAAAACTTTCTCCCAACCCTTTATTCAGAGGTATAGTCCATATTTTCTAGTGATGTGCATTTATTTAATTCAGAAAAATGATGGGTCTTGTTTACATATCCATTCTGTAAGCCTGTGTCTTTTTATTGGTGAGTTGAGTCCATTAATGTTTAGAGATATTAATAACCACTGTTATTTTACTGTAGGTGGTGTTAAGGTGTTTATGTTTTTCTTTTGGTTTAGCTGAAGTAGAGTTATATGTTTCCTGTGTTTTCATGGCTGTAGTTACCTTGACTCGATTGGATCTTCTATAGAGCTGAATTTGTGGATAGATATTGTTTGAATTTGTTTTTTTTTTTTTTTTTCATGGAATATTTTCTTTTCTCCATCTATGGTGATTGAAAGTTTTGCTGGGTAAAATAGTCTGGGCTCTCTTAGAGCTTGTAAGACATCTCTGCATTTTAAAGTTTCTGAGGAAAAGTCAGTTGTAATTCTGATGGGTTTGCCATTAAATGTTACTTGGTCTTTTTCTCTACAACTTTTAATATTCTTTCTTTTTTTGTATATTTGGAGTTTCAATTATTATGTGACTGGAGCAATTTCTTTTCTGGTCCAATATATCTTGTGTTCTGAATTCCTCTTGAGGAGTTTTATTTTTTTAACATTTATTTATTTCTTCAAGTTACATCTCAATCATAGTCCCCTTCCTCCTTCCCCTCCCGGTCCCACCCTCCTACCCTCTTCTTCCTCACCCTTGTATCTGCTTTTTAAAAATTGAGTTGTATCTTTTTCCTCCAACAGTACCCCATTTTAGTCTGATAAATGGCTTCTTTTCTCATAAAAAATAAATATAGTACAAAACAATAAGAACAACTAGTCCACAATTGTGAAAATTATAAGGTATAACATGCATTCCCAATGTCCAGTCTGTATGTATTTGGTAACTGATATTAATATTCTAGTATATATATATATATATATATATATATATATATATATCTGAATGAGTTTAAAGTTCTATACCTACCTCATTTTTCATCCTAACTTGCATTAACAACTTAAAAGTATCTTCTTAGACCCAGAACATCCTTTTAATTCCTAAACAACTTAAAACTTAACTGTGAGATTCTGTCTACTCTTCAACCACATCAGAGACCTGAGAAGGATAAATATATCTGAAAATAAGAAAGTACAGAGCCAGCAACTTCCTAAACTATGAAATGGCAGACAACTGGCTACCTGGATGGTCCCTAATTTCTCTAAATAATTGGAGCATCTATCATCAGCCTTTGGTCCAGTATCTCTGACAGACATTAAAAACTTGGATCCAGGGGTGGTGGTACTCACCTTTAATCCCAACAATTGGGAGGCACATTCCTTTGATCCCAACACTTGGAAGGCAGAGGCAGGCACATAGAATTTACAATGATTTAAGTTTAAAAGCTGCTTTCAAGCCGGGCGGTGGTGGCGCACGCCTTTAATCCCAGCACTTGGGAGGCAGAGGCAGGCGGATCTTTGTGAGTTCGAGGCCAGCCTGGTCTACAAAGCGAGTCCAGGACAGCCAGAGATATTCAGAGAAACCCTGTCTCGAAAAAAACCAAAAAAAAAATAAAAAAAAAAAGCTGCTTTCAAAAGGCATGCTGAAATTCAACATGAATTTTCCTTTATGATCTCACAATATACACATTAAAGGTATGTTTAGTTCTAAAATATCAAAAGAAATTTTTTTAATCTCAGTTGAAAGATAATACTTTTTATATTGTCAAAAAAAACTACAATTTACTCCAGGAAAACTATCACCTGTCAAAAAAGTAGCACCCCAGAGTTAGGATTAGAGCAGATCTGTGTTCTCCTATCTCTCCAGAAGATTAAAAGCACACATCTAAAGAGTCCAGAGACAATTGGACAACTAAAACTTCTGAAGAAAAGAAACTAGATATCAAAGAAGACAAGTAGCCCAGATAATTCATTCTTGCAGACTGCTCAATAGCTGTTTCCTCAAAAACCTACAACCAGAAAAACTCAAAATGACTAACTAATATGGTACAGCCCCACAGACTGTTCCAGCTAGGACCTCAGGAAAGCCCTGAACTCTCCCCACCCCAATTTTCAGCTTGTGACTACAAACATCTCAGGACATTTAAATAGCTTAGCACAAAAAGACTGGATATCAAAAGTTATTACTAACTTGCTTAACCATTTTTTCATTCTCATTTAGACCCCCAAACAAATTTCCTATAACCAAAATCAGTAGGAAGTAATTTTAAGAGAGCAACATCCCATTCCCAGGATGTGGGGTGGGTGATTTTCCCCTCTTTGGCTATTTGATGGGCTTTATATGTTTGTTGTTATTTAGGGGGATTGATTACAAGTTGTTAAATGGTCTCTTGGATTTTTACCAGCATCTCTTTCTTTAAGTGTTAGAAACTTTCCCCGAAGATTTTGTTGGAAATATTTTCTGGTCCTTGGAGTCTGGAGTCTTCTCTTTCATCTACGCCTATAATTCTTAGGTTCCATCTTTTTTTAATAATTTTTTTTTATTTCTTCAAGTTACATCTCAATCACAATCCCCTCCCTACTTCCCCCTCCAATCCCACCCTTCCACCCTCCTCCCCCTCAACCCCCCATCCCTCTACCCTTTTTTTTTTTTTTTTAGTTTAAGGTATATCTCCCCCCCATAGCTCCCCCTTTCAGGCCAACAAATGGTTCTTTCTCTTATAACTATAAATACAATACAAAACAACAGAAATAAATAGGCCACAATTATGAGAGTTATATGGCTTAGCATACAATCCCAATGTCCAGTCCATATGTATTTGGAATCTGACTTTAACATTCTACTATCTAACCATCTCCATGAGTTTGTGAGGCAAGTTAGTATGAAAGCTAAGTTAGATATAGAACTTTAAACTCAGGTTCCATCTTTTTATTGAATCCTTGATTTCTTGGATGTTGTGGATGAGGACTTTTTTACATTTCTTTCATTTTCTTTGGTTGTTGTACTGATTTCTTCAATGAGTCCTCCATGCTTAAGATTCAGTCTTCTTCCTCTTGTATTCTATTAGTGATCATCATGTCTGTAGTTCGTGTTCTCTTTTCTTTGTTTTCCACCTTCAGGATTGTCTCTTCATATCTTTTCTTTATTGTTTCCATTTCCAATTTCAAGTCTTGAATAATTTTATACATTTCCTATTCCAATTTGATTGTTTTTGCTTGCAATTCTTTAATAGCTTTGTCCTTTTCACTATATCGTTTGACAGAGGTTTCTTAGAGGTCTTTAATGGAATTCTCCATGGCTTTCATCTGTTGGATTGTGATTTCTTTAAATTCTTTAAGGGATATACTTTCTTCTTTTATGACCTCTATCATTTTCATAAGTATAGACTAACTTGTTATCATTTTCTTTTGTTTCAACTGTGGTAGGATGGTCAGGGCTTGCTTGTTGTATTACCATATCTGAATTTTGTTGGAGTCATATTTCCCCGACTTTTGTCAGTTCTGTTCTTTTGCTGGCCTTTAGCCATTTTATTGTCCTTAGCTATTCATCCTGTTCCCTTCTGGGCTTGTTGCCAAGGAAGGAGCTTTGGTGTGAAGGTCATATAATCTTGGTGACCTTCAACTCTCCACAGGCTGTGTGAGGCCTTGTGTTGGGGACTGGTTCTCAGTGGTTCTCCTATGGCTCACCCCTTCCTGCTGTGTCTCAACTGAGAACTCAGGGATTGGAGAAAGATATGTTATTCCTGCCAGCAGGTTCCTGAGATCCAGTGGGTCTTTCTAGTGATGTCAGTGGGTTTCAGCAGGCTAAAGACTGTAGACTAGAGCTGCAGTTCCCCTCCACCTTAGCCATCAGGTCTGGGGTTGGGGTTATGATCCTCTTATGCTGCTCTCTGGGAATGCCAAGTTCAAACTGCACCTCTCAGCTAGAAGCATTGTGATCTGTTACAGCCCATGTCACTCAGCCAGGGCTCAATGGTGCAAAACTGCTTCACTGCTCCAAGACCAGAGCTCCGGATGCTGACTGAAGCCTTGTTGCCCAGCTGAGGGGGGAGTCAGTCTCAAGCAGGAATTTCTGATATGGAATCTACAACCCATCTATATTGCTTGGACTTAGGGAAGCTCAGCTCCCTTTTCCTGGCCATAAGTATTGTGCTCTAGGACAGCCTGCCTGAGCTAGTGGGGCTTCTAACAGTTTCCCTGCAGCTAGAGCATCAGGTCTATTATCATGGATCTCAAAGCTGCTCTCAGGGGAACCTCAAGTACAATCTGTGCCTTACAGCCAGAAGCATTGTGATGTGGTGCAGCGTGTTACAGTCTAGAGCTGTTTCACTGCTTCAGGGCTGGAGCTCTTTGTGTTGTAGCCTGAGTGTTCAGCTAAGGGGCAAGGCAGGCATGAGCAGGGAGTTCCAATGTGCAATCTGCAACGTGTACACAGCACTCGGACCCCAGGAAGCTCAGATGACTTTTCCCAGCCAGAATCACTGTGCTCCAGGACAGCTAACCTGAGTCGGTGGGGATTCTAACAGTTTCTCTGTAGCTAGTGCATCAGCACAGTGATCATGATTGTCCCAAAATGCTCTCAGGGGGATCCTAGGTTCAACTTGCGCCTCTCAGTAAGAGGCACTTGTGATCCAGTGCAGCCCTAGTCTCTTGGGCAGCCCACAATGGTCCAGAACTGCTGTACTGCTCTGGGTCCGGAGCTCTAGATGCTGCAGACTCAGTGCCCAGCTGAAGTCAGACAGGAGTGAGTAGTTCCAATATGTATTCTACAACCCCATCCACTGTGCTTGGACTCAGGGATGCTCAACCACCTGTTAGGTCGAACCACGCTACTGCTCAGCCAGATGCTACCATGTTGCAAATCCCAGGAAGAATGGCCCCCAGCCTTAGTGTTCCTGTGGCTCTGCTGGTCCTGTGTTAGATGTCAAAACACCTGCATGGAAGCTGAGGACTCAGGAAACCAGGGAGAGCCTCTGTTTGGGGGTCGAAACTATCAGCTGGGTACCTGACTGGATCAGATCCACGGGCTCTTCCACTCTGGCAAGAAGTGCTCTTTCTCCTTTGTCTGATGTCTCTGTTCTTCCCAGTGTCTGTATGTTCAGCACAGGGTTGTTTATTGTCCCTAGCCTCGCTGGGCAAACTCACATAGGCTTGCTTCTCTCAAACTGCCGCTAAGCAGAAGTATTTCTCTGTGGTGGTCCAGTCAGTCCTCCTGATACTCAGAATGTGTCCATACTGATCAATGCCATCTTGATCATCCTAAACTTGCATGTTTTTAAGTTGAAATATAAAGTAATGGACTCCATTATGGCATATTCATGTTTATCTTGTTCCTTCTCTCCCTTCTTTTCCTTATCTTTCTATCTATCCACCCTTGCACTCTTTCTCACATTTCCATTCTCATGCCATATATAATCGGTTATTCCTTCCTCTCCCACTTACTCCTTTGGATTTCCCCTTCTATGATCACTTTTCTAGTTGCATGGCCTCCATGAATGCTCACACACAGTTATATGCTTTTATGAAAACTGAATTCCAGAGTATGCCTAAGAGAGAAAGCATGCAGTATTTGTCATGCCAAATCAGGATTATCTAAATATCTTAATGTCATGATTCATCCACTTTCCTGCAAATTTCTTGATTTTATTTTTCTTTACAATCAAATGTAATATAATTGTGTGTATATACATTGTCATTGCATCTAGGGACATACTTTCACCTTGCCAGTCTTTGTCTTTATGTGATAAGTGAATACTTCATGAACATCTGTCCTTCCTTTCACTTTCTCCCCCTTTGATTTTTTTTTCCTTTAAAAAGAAAAAGGACATGGAAAAGTGTGGAAGAAAGGAAGGAAGCATGAATGTAAGGAAGGGAGGAAAGGAAGGAAAGAGTTAATGTACTGGAGTACTGTAGAGTCTGTGGCCAGTAGGATGCAGTGTCACCATCTCACCTCTTTTGTGAAGCAGCCTAAAGTTAGGAAAGCCTCCATAATGCACCTTCCCAAATAAAGAAGTGTATATCACAGAAAGGAGGGGAGATCATTGAGTAAAACAGAAAGGTATACCTATGTGGGGTGCACAAGGTGGTGCACCAGAGAAAGTGTGCCAAGCATTATCTGTTGAGGATTTTGTTGAGGTGGGTGCAAAAACTGTTTCCAGAGAAGGGCAATGTGAACCTTAGGTGAGAAGCTGCATTGCATCTTCTCAGGTAAATGGAAGAGGAAATAACTAGCTGCATTTGGATTCTGCTGGCTCTAACTTTGTAATCAGTTCAAAGCTGCTAAGTGAGACACTAAACTGTAGACCTCAACCTAACTAAACTACTGTACACTGAAATCAGGCTACTAGCTGCCACTAATGTGAATCTTTTGTGTTAGTTTTTATCAAAAAGGCCCAGTTAATTGTAATTACTTTTCTTAAGTTACTCTCAGCCTTGAAAGAATTCAGGGTTTTCTTGTTCATTTTCAAGCAAGAATTGGGAAACTGCTTGAAGATTGCATTCTGAAACATTGCATCTAAAATATTTTAGATATTTTATTGTGATTCAGTCTGGTTTTCAATCCCCTAACTCTTTGCTTACTTACACAGAGGAACCAATACTGTGATGATGTACAGATAATATCTCACCAACTTGTTTGTTTAAATGTTAGAGGAGAGGGACCACATCCACAACAATTCTGCATCTATAGAACAATTCTATAGAAGACATTCATTGCACTGGGATTTGGTGCCTTAGATGCTCTTGGAATTCTGACACTTTATTTTATGTTATTTGTAAATTAAGTAAGTGTATATGGAGTACCTGCTCTTTGCCAGTCATGTTATGCATTAGAAACACACAGATAAAAGAAGTAATGAGATATGGTTTGTGATAGAAGTGTCACAGTATTTTAGGGACTTTGTGGGAGAAGTATATAAATCATACCAACTTTAGATGGCTCTCCCCTCTCACTGCTTCAAAACCATTTCAGGCTCAAAACTAATAGAAAATGTGGACACATTGCACAATTGAAACTGTTTTTATACAGTGTTTCTAGTATTTTCATAATTTATTTCCTTTAACTGAGTCACCTAACATTATGTTTTCAACTGTCCTCTTTAAAATAACATAAAGACTTATTCCTACTAGTTCTGTATGGATATGTATGCATATATTATGTATATATGTATGTAATAATCTCACTTCAATCATTATGTATATATGTATGTAATAATCGCACTTCAATTATGCTTTCAGTTTTTAAAAACATAAACTTATCTTGCAAAATAACACTTTCTAAAGTAAAACATTAAATTCTATGAATACTTGTATGATATGTTCTATTAAAACTAATCACATCAAGGCAATTAAATTTTAAATAGAAAAGAAAGATTAAACTATATTAATTTGCCAAGTTTTGATGCCTTATCTTAAAATCAGAGTATCAGAGTATGAAAATAGTAATAAAATTGGCAGTAATAATTTTGTAGTATATTGCAATCTTTCTTGAGAAAGAATTTTGACATTTACAGATATTTCAAAAGGAATTCTTAATCGTCTCTAAAATAAAAATTATATAAAAGTTTCTAGTGGTATGTTACATGATAATAATATATTATAATGTTGCTTTAATTTTTAGATCACAAATCAGCCCATAATTAAATTCTAACTTGTAATACATACAGATCTCCACATGTTGGCACGACAAGAGATGTGTGCCACTTCCTCCATGACTGGAAGAGAACCAGACCCTCGGGGAGTTCAGCATCTCTGTTAGTTCACATACTGAATAATTTGTGGAAATGACAAAGAAACTGCATTTCAATGTACATCATAACTTTAAAATATTTACAAACCTGTGAGAGCCTTATTCCCAAATTCTTTTTGAAGTTTCATAGTGTGCATAAATAAAGATCTGCAAATTTCCCACATACAAGAAAATAGTCTATTAGCAATTTTCCAGCCAGCCCAAGCCTAAACCACCTTAGTTTCTTTCCTATCATTCATTAAGTTAGTATTTATTCTGAGGGACTCTGCGCATAGTATGGCCATGGTTGAAGGCCAGGCTGCAAAGAAATGCAAATGTATAAAATTATTTCAGTATTGTCACAGACTGTTCAAAATTAGTAGTGAAGACTGAACCCTTTTTAGGTCTTTCTGGGTTTTGTTTGTTTGTTTATGAAGTAAAATATAACTTTAGTGAAGCTGAGGTGAAGGCTCAGTTGGTAAAGTTATTGCCTTGCAAGCATGAGAACATGAGTCTGATGACCTTAAGTCATGAAAAAAGGGAAGAGAGGGAGAGAGAGAGAGAGAGAGAGAGAGAGAGAGAGAGAGAGCCATAAATGCTTGTACTCTAAGTACTGGGAAGGTAGAGAAAGAAGAATCTCTTTAGCTCATTGATTAGACAACCTAGTAGACTCTGAGATCTAAGACAGCAAGCAGCATTGGCTCTAAAACCATGGGTGATACTTGAGAAACTGCACCAGAGAGTTGCCCTCTGGCTTCCACAACTGGAACATGCACACACATAAGCTTACCTGCACACACATAAATATGATAACATCGAAGCAGAATTTTTGTTAATCATAACTTCACTGTAATTAACATTCAGAGTGACTATAATTTTGAGAATATGTAATAGATGTGGGGATAGTGAATGCTTCTCCTGAAATAATCTGGTCTTGCTAAAGAGAGTATATTTACTGTGGGTATGTATCTACACAAAATAATTTGGAATGTAGCTTATGGGGGCTTTAAGTGTGAAGTGTCTGTACCTAAAGATCAAGGAACTAAATTTTGATTTTAAGACAGAGACAAGAATAACCGTATTATTATACTGCACTAAAAGGGGCTCATTGAGTAAATAAATGTAATAATATTTACAACAGTAACTACTACTTTGCAAGAAATATTGTTGAAATAATTGTGAACCAAATATCCATATATGAGACTATAAAACTGTACATTACTGATCCCAACCAAAATGTTCACAAGTCTCTAAGGAAGGATAAGTATCCACAAGAGGAATTATTTATACCCATCAAATCATGTTATTGTTCCTGGTATATTGGAATAGATATGAAATTATGCAACACCAAATACTGATTTGAGCACTAAGTGTACCATGGCAGGAGGTGCATTTTGAGAAACATAATGACCTAGCATGATGTAATCTACCTACAAGGTCAATACTTGGGAATCTGGGACAAAAAGATCATGTATTTTGGGGCAACTTGGGCTACATAGTGAGTTTCATACCAGCATATACTTCATGGGGAAACCTGCAACAACAAACAAAATAGAAAACAAGAACAACACCAAACGACAGTGATGTCCCAGAAGAAACAAAAATTGGATTAGAAAAAAAAATCCTGAGTGGAAACAATATTTCACAGCCTGAACAAAACCTAAAACTTGTCAAAACTTCATTTGACAATGCTATTGTGAACTTCTGCTTAAGCATTTGTACCTCCAAGTCCCATTCTAAATAAATGACAGAAGAAAGAAAAATAACATCAAAAACAGTAAAGAAAGAAGTGTGAGAGAAGGATAATGGAGAAAGAAGAAAGGTAGAGGGAAGAATGTCAATGGAATAGTTACTTTACTCACTAGGCCCAACATGGGTCATTTTCCAGTGTTGAACTCCCTTTAGCTATATCATCAGTTCAGTGTGTAGATGTGCTCTTGAATGGAGAGAAATACTCTGACCACAAACACACATAGCTGCATGCACATAATCCACGTTATTCCAGGGTAGTACTTCCCCCAATCACTGAAAAGTGTGTTCCCTCAAACACACCTGAAACAAATCCTGAGCCTCAACATATAGTCCAGAGAATTCCTTTGAATGAACTCTCACCTATGTCCGGCTTCCTCTTGTTTTATTCCCTTTACCCTATTCCTACATGTAATCCTCCTGAGTGTAATTTCTTAATAAATTACATATAATAGTCCTTTATACTAAGAGAGGCAGACCAAGTCACAAAATTAGGTATATTTCAAACTAATTTTCACTTTAGGATTGAAATGAGAAAATATTTTGGCATTTTTTTATAAATATGGAAAGATTAATCAGAGTGCATATCAATTTTGCCCTGGAAGGAAGAGCAAAGGCTTATTGATTAAGTTTAAATAAAAACTGATTTACTCCATTGCCTATATCCAGAGGGATTCCCCTGGATTCAATCTTTCTAATTATTTACCCCTTGATTTAATATTGAGCAGTATTTTGATGGAAAGGTAGTGTGTATTCAGTTAAACCTAAAAATACCCTTTCCCCTCCAGTATCATAATTCTTTTTCCCCAAGGTGTCACAGCTGAGGGCAGGAACATGGTTAGAGTGGGTTGTAGTGGGCAGCACTTCCTGGTGATGTTTACAGTTTTACCTACATACTTTCATTTTTACAAAACTGAGCAAAATCAGGTGGTTCAGCTTTGTCACTTCCTAAGTTGTATGAGATCTGTTGACTGCAATTCCTGAGGTAGTATTTGAATGAGTACGTAGAATACACTTGAATAAAGCCCAGTGAATGATACAAATGCATGTTTCCAAAGCAAGTTGTCTGAAAAAATAATCATAATTTTAGAATTATATATGATAAATGCAATCTCTCATCAAAATAGACCATTTTTCAGAATTACTTTATATTTCTTTTAAGTATTCCATTAAGGATAATAATTTTCTTAGTTCCCACTATGTTCTGGCCAAATTTGGTATGGAAACTTTCCCTTACCAAAAAAAAAAAAAAAAAAAGTGTTCATATATCGCTAGACCTAGTGTCTGCTTATTTTTCTCTCTTTAACAATTCTAAGACCCTTGAGTTCCTTTGCCATTACATACAGTAATTAATTTTGTTGCTAGTATCTAGCTCTATGGAACAAAAATGTGTCAGTCTGAGGACTCCCGTAGTATCCACCCCCAACTGTAGCATTAGAAATCCAGTCTTCTGTTCATGAACCCAACAGATACAGCTTATTTTTCTTAAATAACTTTCACCAATTACACATTATTCCATAGATTCTGGCTCCAAAACAACATTTTCAAAGCAATATGTTTAAAATAGTTGTAATCTATATTAATTATATGTATTATCTGAAAGGAAAAAAATATTCGTTAAAGGATCTCATTAAAAATGCATTTGAGAAATGTTAGTTTAAGCTAAATGAAATTATTTTGTTTTAGGATATTTCAAACATGTAATATAATAATTCACAGCATTCAACAGTCTTCAACAAGAGGTAAGAGTAAGTCTAGGATGTTTTTCTATATTATTTTATAATATCATATAATTATATTTTATAGAAATAGAGTGACATACTTATGCACCCTAGTGAAATTATCAGTGGAATGAATTTAATGAATCCAAAAATATTTCTTTGAGACTCTATAATTTTTCATCTTGGTACTACTATGCACATATCTCTAGACAACCATTGTTGTCTTTTCTACTTTTCTTCTTTACTCTCTTTTCTACTTTCAATTAATTTGAGTTTTGCACGATATCATATAAACAAAATAATTTTATATGTAACCCTTTAGTTCTAACTCTTACTTGGCATAACTCATTGAAGGATAATACAATTCTATATGTGCACCAATTGTTTCTTCTCTTTTTGTCACTCTATAATATTTCACTGCATGGAACACAATACATTTTTTACTCACATGTTGTCACCCATTTTGGCCTTTTAAATTTTTGGATTACTTTAGAAAAAAAGGTAACTTTGAAGGTGTGCATGTAGTTTAGCTGAAAATATACTTTCATTTTCCTTGATGACTTGGAATGGATGAGTTTAAGTTGAGTGTATATTTAGTATTTTAAGAATTGTTCTATGATTTTGTTGAAAATGTTTCCTGTACCTTGGAGTGGGGAGTCTATCATCTATGTCTATAATTCGTAGGTTTGCTCTTTTCATTGAGTCTTTGATTTCTTAGATGTTGTGGGTAAGGAATTTTTTAGATTTCTCATTTTCTTTGATTGTTATAATGATTTCTTCAATGGAGTCTTCCACACCTGAGATTCAGTTTTCCATCTCCCCTATCCTATTGGTGATACTCATATCTGTAGTTCCTGTTCTCTTTCCTTGGTTTTCCACATCCAGGATTATCTCTGCTTGTGTTTTCTTTATTGTTTTTATTTACAATTTCAGGTCTTGAAATGTGTTAGACATTTCCTGTTCCAATTTTGTTGTCTTTGCCTGCAAATCTTTCATAGCCTTGTCTCTTTCCCACTCTTGTTTGACTGAGTTAGCTAGGAGGTCTTTCATGGCATTCTCCATTGCTTTCTTTTGTAGAATTGTGATTTCTTTAAATTCTTTCAGGGATTTGTTTTCTTCTTTTAAGGTATCTATCATTTTCTTAAGTATACATTTGCCATAATTTTCATGTGTCTCAGTTGTGGTGGGATGATCAGAAATTTCTACCTTAGCATAGCTGAATTTTGTTGGAGTCATATTTCCCTGACATTTGTTGGCTTTGTTCTTTTGCTGACTTTTTTCTGTCTGGTTGTCTTTAGCTGATTGTTCCTAATATCTTCTGAGCCTGGTACCAAGGAAGGAGCTCTGGTGTAGAGGCCACATAATCTTGGTGGTCTGTAGCTCTCCACAGCTGGGTGGGGCCTTGTGTTGGGAGTTGGATCTCAGTGGGCCTCCTGAAGCTCCATATACTACAGGATAACTATCCTACAACCAAGAGACTGAAAGGAACAGGAACATAGACTTTTTTTTTTTATCTGTTAGTGGGACACTTTGCCCTAATGGAGCTGCCATGTATGTACCCAGTACAAGAGGAAACTCGTAGCCCTCATATGATTGATGAACTGAGGTGGGTTGAGATGTTGGGGCACCCCACACCATAGGAGTAGGATAGGTGGGAGAGAGGGTAGAGGGTGGGAGAGTGGGACCAAGAGGAGTGGAGGGAAGGGACTATGATGGAGATGTAACTTGAAGTGATAAATAAATGTAATAAAAAAATAAGTGTTCAACATAATTTCAAAAGTAATTTTAGAATTTTTAGGACAGAAATATTTGCATTTTATCTCAAAGCCTAGAGAAAAGATAGAGGAAGAAGACATCACTGCATACTGTAAATGAACCATCCAGGCTCCACAATGAAGGATTATCCAATCATGAGAAGACTGTGGAGTCTCCTATTTGTTGTGTACTATTTTATTCATTTGTTTGTTTGTTTGTTTATTTATTTTATTCATGGAATGTGTCTGTTTCATCATGTAACTGCAGTTACACATGGAGACTAGAAAGTGGATTCAATCCACTTGAGTTGTAATTCTAAGTTATTATAAATGACCAAGGGTTGGTGCTGGGAATAAAATCATGGCCCTCTAGAATAGCAAAGAACATTCTTAATCATGTGTCTGTGCAGTTCAGAAGTAAAGTTCAGAAGGAAGGGAAAAAGATGCAAATATAATTTTAAAAATAATAAAAATATTGTAAGAGATTAATTTCTTCAGTTTGCAAGATATTTTTGTTGAGTCATGGATTCCAGGTTTAAAACATTGTATTTAGAATTTTTTGTTTCCATTTTTCAATTAGATAACTTCTTTTCTGTTTTTCTGAGCAATTTATTTTCCATTGGGCTATATATATTTTTTTATATTTTGTTTCTTATCACTACTTTTAAGCAATTAGATAATAACAAATTTGCTGTAACTTTCTCCACATTCATTTTGATGGGTTTACTGTGCTTTGGAATCTAAGCATATATGCTTTTTAAAATAAGGTTTATTTATTACTTCAAGTTTCATCTCCATCACAGTCCCCTCCCTCCATCCTTCTCAGTCCACCTTCCCACCTTCTACCCCCTCTCCCACCTATTCTACTCCTTCAGTATCAGGTACGCCCACAAATCAGAACCCCCTCAGTCCATTAGTCATATAAGGACAAAGAGGTTTCTCTTACACTGGAGGCCTAAATGGTAGCTCCTCTAGGGCAAAGTGTCCCAGTAACAGGTAACAAACTCCATGCTCTTGATCATTTCAATCTGTTGGTTGTAGGATAGTTATCCTGTACTAAATGGCTAAAATCCAGTTATAAATGAATAAATGCCATGTGCATGTTTCTGGGTCTGGGTTAGCTCACTGATGGTGAGTTTTTCTAGTTCCATCCATTTGGTTGCAAATTGCATGATTTCCTTGTTTCTGATAGCTGAGTAGAATTCTGTTGTGTCCAATCAAAAAATGGGGTATAGAGCTAAACCAAGGATTCATAAAAGTAGAATCTCTAATGGCTGAGAGACACTTGAAGAAATGCTCAACATCCTTAATAATCAGAGAAATACAACTCAAGACCACTCTGAGATTCCATCTCACACCTATCAGAATGGCTAAGATCAAAACTCAAATGACAGCACATGCTGGCCAGGTTGTGGAGAAAGGGGAACATTCCTCCATTGCTTGTGGGAGTACAAGCTTGTACCACCACTATGGAAATCAGTCTGGGGATATCATAGAAAACTTGAATAGCTCTACTTCAAGACCAAGCCATACCACTCCTGGGCATACATACAGAAGATTCCTCACCAAACCACAAGGACATCTCCTCAACTATGTTTATAGCAGCTTCATTTGTAATAGCAAGAAACTGGAAACAACCCAGATGTCCCTCAACCAAGAATGGTTAAAAATCTGTGGTGAATATATGTTTTTAATCTATTATTTTATTTGTATTTACCAGCCAGTATGATATTTTTATAAGAGCTATTCTTTTCAAGCATTTTTCTGAACTTGCTTTTCCCTTCTTTAGAGAATTTAAATTCATTTTATTTGGCCAATAAAAGTGTGCCTTGGCTCTGTGGTGAAGTTTGAAGACTCTTGTCTTTGTTTTTGTCTAGTTTCTGCTGCTCTTTTCAAGTGTATTTGCCTTTGGTTCTGTGATTATCAAATATGTCATAAATAACATACACTACAGATTTCACCATTCAGTGAGTTTTAATCTCCTTTGGTTTAAGTCATCCTATGATCCTTCGTATCTTTAGATGGCATATTAAAACTTTCTCTTTGTTAAACTTGTTAACTTATGTTGTTGTATACAAGAATTTTAATTCACTTGCTCACATTTATATTCAATGATTTTTGGGGGAGCCAGTTAAGCTTCTTAGGTTTTCATTTTCTGCAGCCTTTGTTCTACTCTGTGTCATTAAGAACTAAAACAGGATACAGTTTTAGTTTAGTAAAGATTGTCATTGCCACTGCTCAAGTAAAGGCTTTTGAAAAATGACCAGTGCCCAATGCCTGGGTCATGGGATGTGTTTAGTCAGGTTGGGAAGATTAAAACAGATTCTTGAGTGACTCTGGGTTATGGTAACTTTGCATACACTTTTCTTCAAGGTTTTCTCCTCAGGCTTAGGTGGTTGCAATATACTTTCTTGTTATTCAGTACTTCCCAGACCATTTTTACAGGGCACCTTACAGATCCGGGCAGCACTGTGACTATAAAATTCTACTCTGATATCAACCCCCCGTTCCCTGTGATTCCCTTCCTCGCAGCCCCATCTCTTTGTCTTTGCCAGACTCACAGTTCTCTGTCTTCAAGTCAGAGACCACAAGACACAGAATGGCTCCTCATCAGACATTTTGCTAAACAAGCTATCACATTTGTGGTATCACCAAACTGATTTTCTGGTATCGTATATTGGTTTTGTTGCCGGATGTACAGTCCTTTTAGAACCATTATTTCATATATTTTATTTTTTTTATTTTTAAGCTTGCTGTAGTAGAAGGTGAGTTCAAGTCACTCCATCTCAATGGAGAGTAGAAGTCTTTTTATAAAATCGTAATACTACAGAAAATCACAAAATCACTGGAATGAAATAATGACAACCAAAATTACGATTTAAAGGTCCATTATCAGAGTAATCATCAAAGCAGAGTCCAGAAGGGCATATACATTTTCATTCTTTATCAAGTATGTGCACAAGAAAATCATTTTCCACATCTGCATGTGTATGTGATTATTTACTCGTGAGCAGTAAAAACCATATTATACATTAATAAGTCCCTATTTTTCTGTGTTGTTGTATGAAAAGACACTGTTTGATTGTGGTATCTCATCAGTCCCCATTTAGAACTTTGAACTAGTTATGAGATAGAAACCAAAACTGTTTAAAACAGATTAATACAAATATATTTTATGACTATAATCAGTGTCAGAGATTCTGTATGATACAGTTTGGAAGTATGAAGACTGGCATATATCAGGCAGGGAGTTAGAGAAGGGAAGTTGAATGCTCTGGCTTTGTACTGCTTCATCAACACAATAAAGACTATTCCGATTAGTATTATCCTGTTCATTTCATATTTAGACATGTATAGGTTGGTGATATTTTATGTGTGTGGCTTCTGAACTTCTGAATCCTACCATCTTTGTCCACCCCCATTTCCATTTGTTCTAAAATTTTTTTGATTAAAATAGAATTACATTACTTTTCCAATTCTCTTTGCATTGCCTTCTTAATATTTCCTAGGCATTTCTTTCATTTTGCAATATATATTTTTCTTTTATGTAAATAAATATTTATCCACAAAGTTTTAAACATTTCATGTCAATGTCTGAATATTCTCTCTACTCACTTATATATCTGAAATGTGTTTGCGTGTGTGAGGGTGTTAGATTGAAATATTGGTATATTTTAGGGAAACCTTCACATTATTTTCTTTTGTATATATATTTTATTTTATTAATGTTATGTCCATTGCTGTTTTTTCTTCATGTGTGTCTGTGTGAGGATGTCAGATCTTGGAGTTACAGACAGTTGTGAACTGCAATGTAGGTCCTCTGAAAGAGCAGTCAGTACTCTCAACCACTGAGCCATCTCTCCAGCCCCTACAGTGTTTTCTTAACATTCCTATAGATATTCTTGTTTTTTTTTTATATACTTCGATACAAATCTTAATCCAATATAATTAATTTAAATATATGTTCACAAAGTGAAGTTTTAAGTAATATTACACTGAGCTTTTAGCACTACATACATAAATTTTAAAATAATTTTATTTTAATTATTGAATATTCCAAGCTCTGACTCTAGTATATCCTCAATTTATTTGTCCTTTAAATACATTTTAAGCGTACTTATTAAATTATTAAAATGAATGTGGTAAAGTTTCTTAGGTAAATTTCTAGTACGGTGAATTTTTGTCATTTTAAATAGGTATCATATTCATATCATTTTAAAATATCTTTCTACGTAAATGTTTACTCATGCGTGTGTGTGTGTATGTGTGTGTGTGTGCATGCTCACGCGCACGCCTGCTTGCTTCGGGCACATGGACATACACATGTTGTTTGACATATCATAGCACTTGTGGCGTAAGTGTAGATCAGAGAACAACTTGCGGAAGAGAAAGCTTTATTCAAAGTTATCAGACTGGGCAGGAAGCACCTTCACTCACTGAGGTATCTCACTGACACTCGTTCAGTATTTTCAATTTCTATAAATGGGTAAACCATAGTTTTGTTATCTGACTATTGTGTCCAGCAGTCTGACTAAATTATGATATAATTCTAAGCTTTATTCATAACATGTTGTACACATGATAGGTGGTTTGGTGTTTGGGGGATTGCTTTGCTGATGTTGATTTTTATTTTTTCTAATCTGCTTTGGCATCTTTCTTTACTTCTGCATTAAGTACCACAAATTAAAAAACATTGTTATACCACTTCCCCATTTCCTGTTCTTTCCATAAAAGAGAACAACTGTCAGTGTCATTGTAAAAATGCTTTTTGCTATGGTTTTATGTAGATAACTTTTATCAGATTAAAGAATAAAACAGTAAAACATTTCTTCTAATAAATGCAGAACACAAACATGAAAATGACCAATAAATAATGAGCAATTGTGATTTTGTCAGAGGCGAATCGATAAAAACTATATCCTTCTGTAGATACTGCTTTAATTAATACATTTTTGAAGCTGTTCTCTCATTAATTGGTTTTCTGGGATGAAGTTGACATATCTCTAAAAAACACATCTGTTAAATACGGGCTGAAGGAACTTGGATATATTTCTGAATCAAATTCATCAAAGCGCTGCTGATTTATTTGTGTTAAAAGTCAGATCATTTATTCTTTGTCATTTCGAGTCCTCATCCCTAGATAGGCAGGTCCTCTTATATAGTAAAAGTTCAATGAGATTAATATTCCATCTACTTAGTAATTTATAGTATGGAAAGTCTCATTTCCTTGTTTACGCATCACTGGTTATTGACTACTGCCCACAATCTATGAGTAGGAAGAGGCAGGATGCAAGCTAATGAAGAAACTTTAAGGAAGCTGAGAGAAGTTCACAAGTCTGAGGCTAGTGTTGGTGACAAAGGAAGTTTTGGTGAACCTTTGAGAACCTCAGTCTGCCTCTTTCCATAGAAAGAAAAAAGAAAAAAAAATGTTGCGGCTTGAATGAGAATAACCCCCTAAGTCTCATATATTTGAATACTTGGTCTGCCCTTTGTGCAACCTTTATTGAAAGGATGAGGACATGCCAAGTACTTGGAGAACTTTTATCCCTGTCGTGGGCTTTGATGTTTCAAAAGTCCATGCCCGGTTGCTCTGTCTCTGTCTCTGTCCCTTTCTGTATATAATTCTCTAACTTGTGGATCAGATGTGAGCTCTGTGCATCTAAGCACCAGCAGAGCATGCATGCTTTTCTCATAGTTTGTGAGAAATAAAAGTCACAAGACAGAAATTTGCCCAATAGTTTGCTTTGAGAAAAATGAGGTTCCTACAGAAAGAGTGCAGTGCCTCCAGCAGTGCCCCCCAACAGCTCTACCTGTGCTCCCTCTCCACTGAGGAAACTCAACACCATGCCTACCAATTCCTGGCTTGGTAGTTTGTGGCTATGGTTTGTATTTCTAATGTTTTCCCTTCCTTCTAGAGCCTATCCACTTGTATCCACTGTCTACATTTTCCAAATAGAAATTGAGTCTTTTTCATTCATTTTCTAATTAGTTTTCAAGGGAAAGTACAAGTTTCTTATTTAGGTATACCATTCTCATTATTTTTATACATGATATTAAAAATCACTCTGGGTTTAAAATTCAATCTTACCTAGGCTAAGGCGTTCCATTAACAGACAACAGAGTTAAATTAGAGACAACCTCCTCCTCAGCTCCACTTGCTAATGGATCTGCATGAAGACCAAACTGCCTATCATTTATATATGTGTAGGAAGCCTAGATACAGTCTATATATGCCTTTTTGGTTGGTGTTTCAGTCTCTGTAAGCCTCTAGGGGCCTAGGTTGGTTGGTTCTGTTGGTCTTCAGGTGGAGATCTTGTCCCCTCAGGATCCCTGTATTCCTCTTCCCTCTCTTACACACAACTCCCAGAGCTCCTCCTAATGTTTGGCTGTGTGTCTCTGCATCTATTTCACTCTGATGCTGGGTAGAGTCTTTTGTAAGATAGTTATGCTAGATTCCTGTCTCTTTGGGTCTGTAGATTGTAGGAGGGTTATCTTCTCCTTTATGGATAATATGCACTTATAAGTGAGTACACACCATGTGTATTCTTGGGCACCAGTGAAAGAGGAAGCTCTTAACCCTCATGGGACTTGATGAACTGAGGTGGGTCGATATGTGGGGTCTCACCTCTTCTGAGAAGGAGAGGGGGCAGAGGGTGGAACCTGGGTGGGGAGGAGGGAAAGCGCTACAATCAGGATGTAACATAAATACATACATACATTAAAAAAATTCAATCCTACCAATTCATTCCCTTTTCCTTTTCCATTTCAGCATAAAACACTTTTGAGTGTCAAGTTTATTTTCAAATATATACTTTGTGAAGAAATGATCTGATCCTTGTTCATTTTTCGAATTCTTATGTTTCATAGGTCAAGAGTTATTATCTGTAAAACAAAATATGTTAATTCAAATAAAACTTGGGAATAACAAATCTTCTATGTTGATAACATCTCTCATTACTGACCCTATAGTTTGAGGGTCTCTCATTAAAACGAATAGAATGTGGCTGCCATTGAAACAAATAGAATATGTAAATGCAAAAATAATAGAAACCATAACTAGAGATTAAAAATTGGAATCAAGAGGATATGCTTCTGTTTAAAACAACTAACTACAAACAACCTTCAGTATGCAAGTAAGTGGATTTCTAAATATGGAGATCTGAGTAAGTCCTTTGGAATTAATTTCTGCCAAAGGAACGATTTCTCTGTGTGGTAACCTAATTCTGTAAGTTGGTCCACAATTTACACCGAGAATGTTCTATGGAAGAACCATCATACGATTCTAATTCTAGCAAAATTAAAAAAAGAGGAAGAGAAAGAGGATTAGAGGAAGAAGAAGAAAGATACTGTTGTTGCTTTTTATACAAGTTAAGCATGAAAGGATACTTTGGCTGTTGATTCATAACTGTATAGAACATGCACTGTTTTAGGATACAGAAGAATGTCATTGAACATGGTAACCATCAAGATGCACTCAGAACAGTTTAGCAATGAACTAAAGGGCCATTAAAGTCAAATTGTGTCACAGACAATCCTTAAGGGTGAGCCAAGAGATGCTAAAATAAAAATGTGTTCTACAAACAATTATAATGGAGGAAAATATGGAAACTTCTCACCAAGCTTGCTGACCCATGGGGCAGTTATATGGGCTGCTATTCAATATGTGTTTACATCTCCCCAGAGAATGAAGACATATCTGTGAGAGAATTCTTCTGGGTTCTGATCAGGACCTCTTCAAAGCAACAAACAGACATTTGAATAACAATATATCCAGGGAAGGAATCTACTGTAAGAAAGAGGAGTGACATCCTGCAGCTCTGAATTGCACCAACATTGCCTCCTAAGAGGCAGATGATGAACTATTGCTGACAGTAGTGAGGCTTAAGGTTGGTCTTCTCACAAATTGGGTTCCAAATAAATGTTGTATGACATTGGAAACCTCATTGCATTTATTTAATGAATAGAGATAGTGTGACTTAAGAGAAAAAAGATGAAAAAAAGGAGAAGAAAAAGGAAGGAAAGGAAAACAACAAGTAGGAAAAGGAAAATTAAAAAGGGAAAGAGACAAGGGAGGGGAGAAAAAAGGGAAGAACAAAAGAAGAGGAAAGTGAAGACAAAGGAGTACAGGATGAAAAAACTATCAAGGTTTCCCCAAGGCCCATGATAATTTTGAGATGTTGAATGATGATCAAAGATACTTTTTGCTTAACCTCCATTTTTTTTCCAAAGAATGTAGCTAATTACACCAATTTTGTGTAATTTACTATTTTGACCTTCAACTAAAATAAAATAGTAAATATGCTTAATATAAATTATTAACTATTATAAAAATAGAACACATATATTAGATAGCAAAGTTCAAATCTTTAATGATCTCATTTCTATTTTTTAAAGAAATTTCTTCAAGAACTTAAAACAAAACACTTGAAAAGTCATTCTTTACATATGATTTTAACAATATATCTATTACATAAGTAAGAGTTTTGACTACATTTATGTAAATAACTAACATCCATATTACAGAAATTACTACATCTAGCATTCAGAAGAAAACAACATTCAGTCACCTATATAAAAAAAAATACATGTTTTTGTGAAGTGTTTCTAGTTTAAACTTAAATGTTAGGAACTAGAGAGAGGGCTAATGCAAACATAATAACTAGAGTTCAGATCTAAGCCCCATGTGAAGCCCTTGGTGTAGCATGGAAACAATGTTTATATTCCCATTGCTGGGGATACAGAGACAAACAGAAAGATCCCTTAAGCTCACTAGCCAGTGAGTTTTGTTAAATCAGTGAGCTCTGGGTTCAGTGAGATACTCTACCTCAAAAAGCAAAATTAAAGAGTGATTACATGAACCTGGTATTGAACTCTGTCCTTTTCACACAAGTGAAAACATGATTTCAGAAACAGATGATAATTCATATTTCAAACTGCAAGCAGAAGGCAGAGAATACACTGATAATGACAGTAGTCATTTGAAATATCAAACCTCATCTCTGGTGAAATACTTCCTTCAGAAATAAGCTACACCTTCCAAAACTAAGAAATGACATACCAGTGACTGCCTGGACAGTTCCCATTTTCTCTCCATACATTTCTGCATCAGTCTTCAGCCTTTGGGTTCTGTTTCTCTGACAGACATTTGCTGTAGAGCAGGGATAATGAAGGACTTACCTACCCTGTCTTGGCAGAGCTAGGCTGTCGACTTCCCTGCTACCAAGTTTTGTCCTTTTTGGACAGCAGTCTGTCTGCAGTTGGAGCAAGGGGTTTTTTCATGCCAAGAGATAGGCTTGCCACTAATTCAACCATCTCACACTGGAGATTCTTCGATGCTTATCTTCTACTTGGAGTAGAATAGGGGGTGCTGTCAGGAGCTGATATGTCTCGATATAAAAAAAAAGAAAATCTTAATTTAAGATAACATCTTTGAATGCCATAATCTGCAGATCTCTTGGGGTTTTTGAAGATGCCCTACCCATCTCTTGTATTTAGATAAGCAAATGTTGCTTGTCTCTTAAGAACTTGATTACTGGGTAGTTTAGAGAATATCTGTGATAGACTGTCACAGTAGCTAACAAAGTGACATGTTTGCATGACTAGGAGTTTGTTTTATTTAACTATCCTAGACAGTTTTAGACGGCTGGTATCAAGAGGCCAGAGCCCTGCACTTCCTATATAAGCAGATATATTTATCCCTCTCAGGTCTCTGAGGTGGTTGAAGAATAGACAGCTAGAGTCTCATAGTTAAATTTTGAGTTGTTTAGGAATCAAGAGGGTGTTATAGATCTAAGAAGATACTCTTAAAAGTGTGTTGCAAGTTAGTATGAATGTTGAGTCAGATATAGACCCTTAACCTCCTGGAGATGGTTAGATAGTAGAATGTTAAAGTCAGGGGCCAAATATGTATAAACTTGACATTGGGAAGGTATACTGGGCCATTTAACTCTCATAAATGTGGCATATTTATATCTGTTGTTTTGTATAGTATTTACTGTTATAAGAGAAGGAACCATCTGTTGGACTGAAAGGGGAAACTTCTGGGGGGAAGAGGGTGGAAGGGCGGGATAGGAAGCGGGAATAGGGAAGGGTTTGTGACTGAGATGTAACTTAAAGAAAAAAAATAAAGTATTTAAAATAAAAAAAAGAAATAAGCTACACCTCCTTGAAACTGAACTTTTTAAAATTATTAAGTATTTATTTACTAATAATATTCACTTAAAACAAATAATAACAATTTCTTAACTATTAACCCTACAAATTCCTACAACCCATTTAACCTAACCACTAAATCTATTGATATTTTCCTAACCTTTTAGAAGGATACAGTCTCTGGGGCAGGTCCTCAGTCATTAGGGACACAGTGTCTGTGGTAGACCCTTTAATGTACTTAACAGTCCTTTTTATTCTGGAATATCTCAGATGCAGGTTCATCAGGGTAAATTACAGTCTCACCTTAAATAAGGCTTGATGCGTTCTTCTCTCTGCGAGACCCCAGCCATCTGCAGGCCAACTTATTTCTTTTGTACCAGCAACTCTGTCGCTCTGCCTCAATCCTTAAAGCCAGCCACAGTTT
>CAJQZJ010033120.1:3347601-3375563 GCA_907164525.1 Lophiomys imhausi | reverse complement strand
CATACTGGGAACTAAAGTATTCAAACATATGATCTTATGAAAGCTCTTCTTATTCAAATGACCACACCCAAATTTCAGCCATTCCAATTACCCTAGTATCTTTTCAGATCCTATGTCCACTATGACAAATAAACTTTCTGGTCATTGTAGCAATAAATCCACATGCTTCTACAATAAGTTTGTGTAGTGAGAAATTTGGATGTTTAAAAAACCTAGTTATGTTATGTGACTATGTTTTTTGTTTTAATCCCAGGAATAGGATATAAGACTACTTCAGCTTGTTGACAGGAGCCAACTGTACTATGGCTCTTGCTCTGGCAGGAGTATAATTTTTGACATTTGCAGATAGTTTAACTCTCAGAACTCTTGAGAAGGTATAAATGGGAAAGCGCTGAAAGGGCCTATGGTGGCAACTGGTCCCCCTGCTGCTGGCCCTGCTGCTGCTCCTGGTCCCTCCTGCTGTTGTTTCCTGTCATTGTATTTGCTATGGTTAGATTGCTGGATTATTGGACTGATGGATTGCTGGATTGCTGGATTTCTGCTTTGCTATTGATGGTTTGCTGGGGATTGTTGAATATTCTGCCGAAGAAGATTAGACTTGCCCCTAGGAACATGATGAACCTGATGGTCAAGAATTAGTTTAAAGAGGTTTATATCATTTTCCCCTTTAACCTTCTTTCTACCTAGCGTTGGGCAATTGGAAGGGATTAGGGTGGAGAAGGGTGGTAGATATGAGAAACCAAATAAAATAGCTAAAAAAAAAAAAACCTTACAAATTTGAGATAAAACTAAAATCCAACTAATGAAGCAATCACATACACACACACACACACACACACACACACACACACACACACACACAGAGAGAGAGAGTCATATTTATATACATATATTAACATGAAACTTTTAATTAGCAAATATATTTATTAATAATGATAGGCACTTATAACAAATATAAACACTTATTACCTAACAACTACCCCTAAAATAACTATAAATCCCTATTACCTGGAAACTAACCCTATTAATAACTACAAATGCCTAACCCTAACCTTTTATGATACAGTCTCTGGGGCAGGTCCTCAGTCATCAGGAACACCTCAGGAGTGGATCCTTTATGGCACTTTGTAAATAGTCTTTCCACAGAAATATCTCAGATATAGGTCCTTTAGGGTAAATTAGCTATTGCATTGGTATGGCAGCTTTGCTTTAAATAAGGCTTGAGGTTTTCTTTTCTCTGAAGCCTCAGCTGGCCACAGACCGACTTGGTCAGTTTGTATTAGCCACTCGGCCACTCTGTTGCAGTCTTTGAGGCGGGCCACAGTTCTATTCAGTTCACTGTTTGAACTGGTTCAACACCTCAGGGCAAAAGCTGTGTCACAGGGTTTTAGTACTTAGCTTTTCACTGTGCTGTTGAGGCCTTCTCTGCTCACCAACTTCTCTCTGCCTCAGGGAGCGCGGACCATATTTTTTTCAGCTCTGTTTGAGATCAGCTTTCTAGTCTGCCTTCATTTTCTCCATGAGATGAAACAAGATATCTTGCATCTAGTTGTTTCTAGCATGAGAACTCTCGGGCTCTACCCACTTCGTCATTAAATAGGGTCTGTCCCTATTTCAACTGGCTTCAGCCTAATCTGGGCTCTGCCCACTTCGTAAACAATGCCAAGCCATAAACATTGTTTTTGTCCATATGCTTCCATGCCAAGTGCCCTCAGGTGTCAGGCTGATCTTCAAGCCCCCTTTTAAGAGATTATATCAGAAACCCCTAGATATACACTAATCTAATTTATGTTAATGTAACTCCCCTTATAATTATATGTACTATTATATTCATAGTTTACATATGTGTATATTTCTATTCATGTCATATAAACAATAAACTCAGAAGCAACTTTGTGATGTATTCCAATTACCTTTGAAGTAAAGTCTAAGATTTTTTTATGTTTATTTATTAATTCAAGTTACATCTCAATCATAGCCACCTCCATCCTCCCCACCAGGTTCCCCCCCCCCCCCCCCTCTACCCTTTCTCCCACCTATTCTACTCTTCTGGTATTGGGGGCCCCACTTATCAACCCCCTTCAGTTCATTAGTCACATGAGGGCTAAGAGCTTCCTCTTGCTCTATGGCCCAACTTGGCAGTTCCACTTTACTAGAGTAAAGTGTCACACTAAGAGGTAACAAAGTTCATGACTGAGACAGTCCCACCCCAGTAGTTAAGGGATTGGGACCAAGTTGCCTATTCTCTATATTTGTATAGGGGAGGGGTCCATATCAAGTCTAAGCTTTTCTCTTCTTATTTTTGTGAGTGTTTCAGTCAAAGTAAGACTCGAGGGGCCTTGGTTATTTGGTACTGTTGAAAAGCTGATATCAGTACTACTCAAACTCTTGCAAAAAAAAAAGGCTAAGATTTAATGATAAGCTCATTTGGAGTTTTAAAGATGGCTCACTTGGGAAAGTACTTGCTGCCCACTCAAACATGAAACATTTGTGCAGATACACAGTACCCATGCACAAATCTAGGCATACAGAAATAACTTTAGCATCATAGGAACAAAGATGGATGAGTGGATGAGTCACTAGAGCTTACTGAGCAGCCAGTAAAGATATAGAGCAGAGAGTGAGTGAGGAAGACTTCAAAGTCTATTTGTGGCCTCTCTAAGCATGCACACACACACATATGTCCATTCACACCAGCAGGCACACTTCTCTATATACATACATACCCAGATGTACATACACACACACAAAGAAAAAGACACAGAATACTGTTTTTTTTAATCTGCTAAACCTTATAATATTTTTCACCAAGTACTAGCCCACATTGTGTTCAGAAATAACAAATGCTATCTTCCTGTCATTTTTATAAATAATAGAACTGATTAAACATGTGATTTCACCAAAGACATGATGATACCACTTTTCCCAAATGACATATTTCTGTAAAATCTGTAGCTTGAACTTAGTGAAGAAGCCTTTTTAAAAAGTGGGTTTTTTATAGGAAATGATAAATGCTTTGCCAAATTTCTGAGCAATGCACTGTCAACAGAGAGAAACTCTTCTAATTGTTTTATATACATTTAGCCATCTATTACATAGACACCTATGATATTCATTGCTCCGTGAATTTAGGCTGAGTTATTTAAGAAATAAATAATTGTCATGTATTTAAGCAATAAACTCAGAAGCAAAAGAAAAAAACTGAGAAAAGGCATGGGAGAACACTAAACTCATTGTGTCTCCAGTAGGCAATGGGAGAGATTTACTGCAGGGATCAGTCAATCTGGAGACCTCTGCAGATTGAGATAAAACCCATCTGTCTTCCAGGCATATAGAATGTGAAATGTCTTTGTATTATTCTTTTTGTTTCTAAGTTGTTGATTTCAGCCCTAAATTTGATGATTTCCTGCCTTCTGCTCCTCTTGGGAATGTTTTCTTCTTTTTTTTTTTCCCCAATTCACAGGTTTAGCTGTTAATTTGCTAATATGAGCTGCCACAATTTTCAAAAAGAAGCCAAAACTGCACAATGGAAAATGGACAGCAACTTCAAAAAATGGAGCTGGTCCAACTGGATGTCCACATGTAAAAGAATGAAATTAGACCCATACTTACCACCTTGTACAAAACTTAAGTCCAGGGGGATCAAAGATCTTATCATAAGGCTAGACACATTAAATCTCTAGAAGAGAAAGTCGGAAAACCCTTGAACTCATTGGCACAGGTGACAACTTCCTGAACAGAACACCAACAGCTCAGGACCTAAGATCAACAATCAATAAATGGGACCTCATGAAACGAAAGGCTTCTGCAAGGCAAAAGACACTGTCATTTGAACAAAACAGCTACCTACAGATTGGGAAAAAATCTTCACCAACCCCAGATCTGACAGAGTGCTAATATCCAAAATTTACAAAGAACTCAAGAAATTAAATGCCAAGAAAACAAATAATACAATCAAAAAATGGGGAAAAGAGCTAAACAGAGAATTCATGAAGAAGAATTTCCTAAAGGCTGAGAGACACTTGAAGAAATGCTCAACATCCTTAACTATCAGAGAAATGCAACTCAAGACAACTCTAAGATTCCATCTCACACCTGTCAGAATGGCTAAGATCAAAAGCTCAAATGACAACACATGCTAGCAAGGGTGTGGACAAAGGGGAACCCTCCTCCATTGCTGGTGGGAGTGCAGGCTTGTGCAACCACTATGGAGGTCAGTCTGGAGATATCTTAGAAAACTTGGAATAGCTCTGCCTCGGGACCCAGCCATACTACTTCTGGGTATATATCCAAATGACTCCTCACCAAATCACAAGGAAGTTTCCTCATCTATGTTCATAGCAGCCTTATTTGTAATAGCTAGAAACTGGAAATAACCCATGTGTCCCTCAAGTGAAGAATGGATAAAAAAAACTATGGTACATCTACACAATGGAATACTACTCAGCTATCAGAAACAATGAAATTATGCAATTTGCAGTCAGATGGATGGAACTAGAGAAGCTCATCCTGAGTGAGCTAACTCAGACTCAGAGGGATGCACATGGTGTCTATTCACTTATAGTCGGATTTTAGCCATATAATACATGATATCAATACTACAACCAACACACCAAAGGGAAGATGAACATAGACTTTTTCTTTTTCTCCCTGTCAATGAGACACTTTTCCCTAGTCGTGCTGCTTAGTAGGCCCTCAGTGTATGAGGAGGCTCTTGGCCCTCATATGACTGCTGAACTGGGGCGGGGACCATTAGGTAGGGACACTCCACTCCAGAGGAGTGGGATGGAAGGGTTAGGGGGTATAGGGTGGGAGGGCGGGAATGGGAAGGTTAGAAAGAGGACACTATGACGGAAATATAACCTGAAGCAATAAATAGATAAATTAAAAAAAAAAGAATGTGGAATCTCAGAATAAAGCAACCAAGAGGAGCAAGGCCTGCACTGAACTGGAACCAACATACCTGTGTTAAAATGTGCTCATTTATTTGATTATTTGTATGTTTATATACACAAGCATTAACACAGAAAGACATATAAATTGTCTAACCAAACAAAACATATCTTTGAACCACAAAACCATAGATTCACAATAAAATTAAACAGTAAAATGAAGTGGAAAAATACAATATCTGTTTGGAACATATGCACATTTAGCTATTTAAAATATATGGACCACCTTTAAGACTTCTCAAACTGTGATATGAAACCACTGATGACAATAGCTTCACTTTTCCAAAGAAATAATAAAGAATCATAAAATAAGAAAAACAATGAATATTAGAATTATATACATGAGTCATTTAGGGAAAGCAGATATTGTATAATTGGGAAAATCTAAAATCTCCTTTTTATTGTTGAATGAAACATGAAAAATATCTTATTTTCTCTACTGAAAATGTTCTTTGATAAATCAGTGAAGAAAGCAAGTATCACACATTGTTATCAGCAAAATTCCTCTCTGAACTAAGGCTTTACATGGTGTTCACAGTTACAGGAAAATGGAAAGAGGTACCTTGCAGGAAGAAGAGGGGCAAACCTGAGGCAGCTTAAGTGCTGAGAAATGAAGAAAGGAACCTAGGAACAAACACAGGCTCATAGTGGCTTGCAATAACACAGGATGGAAGTTGGAGAGATGATTTGGTGGTTAAGAGCACTGCTTTTTCTTCAAGAGGGTGCAGGTTGAATTCTTATTACCCACAAGATCACTACCAGTCTGAACTACAGTTCCAGGAAAACCAATGTCCTCTTCTGTATATCTTGAGCATCCGGCATGCACATGGTAAACATGCATACATGCAGACAAAACACTCCTCCACATAAGAAGGCAAATAAACTTGTTCAAAGAATGCAGCATGAGAAAAAATTGTAGGCCTGGAAATTGAACAATGAGGGCAATTTAACAAGTTTTCAAATTATACTAAAGGGTGATACAGATAAGTCCCACACTTAAAAGGAAACTGTTGTCTTTAGTAGAGTGTTTGGCCCCTTCAAAGATTTGGAATCAAGAATTCTCACAGTTTCCATCATGTCCAATACTGACGCCTAAAACAATTTCTCAAGGAAGAAAAAGAAACGAAGACAAGGAGATGAATTTTAATTGCAATGAAGACAAGAAGACTGTGTCCTCAGATGGAATCTGAAGAAAAATATAATGAAAAAAGAAATGAAGTGATAATTTTTTTAAATCGTGTTATGGACCACCATGCTCACAAAAGAAAACTGGCTGAAATGTTATTAATGTGTGGTCTCTGTTAGGCTTTTAAGATTCTAATACCTTCTTTGAGAAGGATATTATCCAAACAACGCAACTACAGAAGCTGAATATTTTGTAGCTGTTGCTGGCACTTTCGGGACTCCATTCCCTGTTTTAGGCTGTTCTTGTCTATTTCAGCCTATCCTTTGTGCTAGAGGTAATGGGTGATGACCACATTTGTGGAGAGCAAAAAGATTTGTGTAAGGAGAAAATGTAATCAAGCAAGACATTACCAGGCACTAGGATATGCAAGCAAGTAGTCCTACTACCACTATGGGCTCATGGTAGTCCCCAGTAGCTTGGCCCAGCCTGAAGCTTTCCCACATAGTCATTCACACACCACACAATAATCACCCAGGTGTTCCCGTACCCAACTTTATATGTCATATATGTCAAAGTTCTTTATGTGTTCAAAGAAAAGATTTCACACTCACACACACACACAAAACAGATGTTGGTTTGTTCACCTTTTCACAAATGTTGGTAGTCTTGGGAATGGAAACTGTAGCTGTGGGGATTAATGATTCCCGACTAGCTCAACCAAGACAGGAAAATGTTCTTCCTTCATGTATGCTTCGCCCAAGACCTCCTGGAAAGGGCACAACTCCAAAGAAATTGCTATTGGATGTAATTTGAATGGTCCTTTCACACTTTCTACGTGCTGAAATGTTATTAATGTGTGTTCTCTGTCAGACTTTTAATATTCTAATACCTTCTTTGTGCAGGATATTATCCAAACAAAGCAACAACACAAGCTGCATGTTCTGTAGCACTTTCTGGCACTTTTGGGACTCCATTCCCTATTTCAGGATGTTTCTTGTCTACTCTCTTGCCTTTCTGACACTCTCCATTGTGTTTTCCATGACCAGAGAAGCGTTATCTTCCTTTGTGACACCTGGCCAGTAGTGCACACAGAAGTCCCTTATTTCAGACTTGTTCCATGATTTTTAAACTTGGTAGTACATTTCTTCTAGATCTTCCTTGGTGAGTCATTAGCAGCCCCACAAAGTAGATATCCAAATATTATTATTGCTTTATCATTCCTTTATTTCTCCTTTGTGTTGCTGGAGGATTATACCTTCCAAGTAGTTTAAAATTGGAGGTGATGACACCAACTTGGTTTGGAATAGGTTGAGGTAGCTGGTTGAAGCAGGCTGCTTTTGCTAGGATCAATACATTTTGGTGCAGTTTGCTACTGGCAGATCTCTAGGCCTTAAATAATTGGCATTGATGAATTTTAGGAGTTGAGAAGTATCATAATGAATGCTTCATTTGTTACTCCATACAATATCAAACCATAATGGATAGCTATATGCTCATTAAGAATCATTCCTAAGTATCAAAATGATAGCAAAATGTTACAAAATTCTAATGCTATATCTTGAAGAGTTATAATAATTATATGATATCTATTTTTGCATTCATGTCCTTCATAATTCTGAAAATTATCTAAATGGTGTAAAAATAACTATTACTTACCCTTCTCAAATATGAATGCAAGTTATTTATAGACATATGTAATTAAATAGAAAACAATCCCTTTGAATTGTAACAGCAATTTAATTTTTGAAATATTATATCATCAAGTGGATAAGAGCCATTTTTCTGAATGACTCTGACAAACCATGGCATTTCAGTGGGGTTAGAAAACTTAATGCTTGGTAATATTATTCTATTTCACCAATGAAAAGAGTAATGTCTTGAAAAATCAGTAGCAATTCTAAGTTCAAATACCAGATAAAATTATTTGAGTTTAAATTGTGATATTCTTCATTTCAAAGTAAACATGCTCTCTGGTACTTAAAATGCTTTTGTTTGGTTTTCATTGTAGTCACTAATATTTTTCTTTTTATCATATGTTAAATCATATTAACTATCAGCTTAGACAACAGCAATCATATATGTAAATGTAATGTACATATATGATGTGTATATAATATATATAATTTAAAATCTCATTAAACACTTATATTTAATTGATAGCTTATCATGTACAGTAACTTTCTAAGTTTTATAGAGTCTATGTGTTTCTGAAAGTAATACTTAGACTGGGGAATTTGCAAATGGCATTAGCGATTAGATTTCATGGCCACTACTGAGGACCAGATGGATCAATTTCACCAGTGATTAAACAAAAAATCTGAACAAATAAAGAATGCTCTGGTACACTTGTTTAGAGGTAAAGCACAAACCTTGAGAGAAATTGATTTGTGCTAATCATATCGTCAGTTCGGAATGTTAGAACCAGTTATGCTTCCATATTACCTTTATTTTAGAATTCACATTTTGGGACAGTTGAAAATAAATTGTTTTATTTTTTTTCTCACACTCAACATAATTACCTCAGAATCTGTCCTCATTATAGCACTGTTGCTGCTTTCAGTGATTAAATGAAAATGAAGAGTTTCTCATTACTGTCCAACTGTAGTTGGAAGACCTCTCTCTCTCTCTTTCTCTAGATTTCTTTCTTTACCACTCTATCAAACTAAGATCAGCCTTAGTGAGTGCATATTACCTTCTGCCTAAAAAATTTAATAATGTTTTATATTTTAATTAAAATATAATTATACTATTCCCCTTACCTTTCTTCATTCCAACCGTTTCATGTATCCCCTATCACTTGCTCTCAAATTAATGTCCTCTTTTTCTTTAGTTTTTATTGTTTCAAACCTGAGAGTTTATATATGACTAACAAGCACAAGGCAGAAAAAGCTAACTGGGAAAACAGGGGTTGAATCTCAAAGCTAAGTGATACACCTCCTCCAAAAAGCCATACATTCTAAACCTCCCCAAACAGTTTCAACAATTCAAACATGTGAGTCTATAAGGGCATTTCTCATTAAAATCACCTCTTACTCCAATGTACTAAAACATATATAAACACTTTACATTTTCTTCATATTACTTCTCCAGAATTTTAGAAGTGATTTTGTCAATGTGTAAGGTGATAAAATCACTTCTTTCTTAACAAAATTTAAATAAATCTAAAAAGGGATTGAATCGGTTCATTTAACAAGAAAACAAAAGGAAAGAAACAAAGAGAAAGCTTCTAATGTCTATTGAATGGCAGAGGTTCCTGATTAGACAAGGAACTCCTATCTTGTAGTCAGCTTCTGTGAAAAGGTGTTAGATGGACAGGGGATTCTCTTCACTCTGTGTGATGTGGTAATTAATCATGTATATCAATGTGATTGGCTGTGGATTAGTTTTGATTTTTGCCTATTTGAAATCATGCCTCACTGGTGAGCTCATCTACCTTGCTTCTGAACTCATTACTCTGCTGCTGCCTCTATTATTATCACTGCATATTCCTTCACTGATGTCAGAACTTAGTCTCCCTCCAGCTGCCAGCTGATGAGAAGCCCTCTCCAGGACTCCTTAAGGACTTCAGTCATACCCACTAACTACCACAGAATCCAGTCTTGTAGATTGATAATCTCCCAGATTTTCAGCCTCTCAGTATGATGACTGCCACAGTTAAGACTGTTCAGCCTGCATTGTACAAGTTGATCTGATAAGTCTTTTTTTTAATAGATGTCCATTCTGCTTGCTTGCTCATCTAGGGAACCATTAATATTCAGTGTGCTCTTTATATTTTTGTTAATGACATACAATTAATAACAATTAAATCCTGGCTCTAACTGCCTTCTCAATAAATTAATATCTCTGAGCAATAACTTTCTAATATAGTAATCATTGTCTCCAAGCTGTAAATTAGTACAGTATGTTATCATACTGAATATTGTATAAAACTGCAATGCGATGGTATATGTATTTCTAAATATATGTAAATATAGGAAAAACACATTAGGAGATTGAGAGAATAAAAATTCCTCAGCTCCACTATAATATTACAAGGTCTCCATCGTATGTTGTCACATCATTAAGTGAAAAAGTGTTATCAATAACATTGTTACTCAGTGTACAACTATGAATGCCATGTAGCTAATGATTATCCAAAATACATATTTTAAAGATTAAGATTTAGCTCAGCGGAGCATTTTGCTTAGCCTACATGTGGCACTGAAGCTAATGCACACACCAACAAATTGATAAAATGAATAATAAGTAGATACACAAATAAATAAATACAAAAATGAAAATGCATTGATAGATAAGACTGATTCTAAAAGAATTTAAGAATACAATAAAAATTAAAGGTTAAAGAAATGCACTCTCAAACTATAAGAGTATTTGTTAGATATTCAATAAATACCCATGTATAAAATATGAAAGTATTTCTTATGCTTTGCAAAATATTGATCCATAAGCCATTCAGAGAAAGGAAATAAAACTTCTTACTTATCAATTATAGAGTCAAAGTAGTCTTTCAAATTCAACAATGGTTTTCTGATAGGACTTCCTGGCAAAATGAATGGTTAGAAGCTGTCTCCATGGGACCTCGTGAAGGAGGGAATCAGAATAAAAAGAAACAAACAAAAGACACTTTGTTGGAAAGAGAGGAAGATAGATGACACACATGAGAAATGAACCAAGCACAGCTTCCTACAGAGGAAGTAGAAGGTATGTTAAAAGGTAATTCTATCCTTAGGATAATACCAATGTCCACAAAGCATCAGATTCAGTTGAGGCCTTTAATGATGAAATATTGTGTGGTAAATGAGTCAATGGTGGAATGGAATCTCATCTTCCATCCTGTATCACTTAGAGAGCAGCAGTCAGGTATCATCTTGAGAGAGAACCTATTGTTAAAAGATGAGCTGCCTCAAGTGGCTAATAACAAGGAGCAAACATAGATGGGGTTCCTCAACTTTCCAAAGGTGTTTGTTTATGATAAATACCAGTGTTAAAGCAATGTATAGATGTAAAGACTGCTTTGGATTCCTAACTTTATTATGTAGTAGGCCTTTTACTTGAGGGTTAAAAAGAGGTACAAATCCCCATATTAATAACTTATTAGTACTGCTAATCTAAAGGAAATCATGGCCCTTCACCTACCATTCTCTAGAGAACGTTGTTGCTTTTATATAATTAACAAAGGATGGCTTCTTCATTGGGAGACCACAATAGAAAATAAAAGTTTTCAAAAGGTCACTGTTTAATAATAGTCAAAGAGAAAGACATTAACTAAAGGAATCACTATTCTTTAAAAGTGTTTCAACTTTTGAAAGTTTCTTTTAAAAATTATTTTAACCAATAGCTAAATCTGGAACACCTTTTTAAAAAGCCCAAGAATCTCCAATTGCTGTAAATTTGGAAAGGTTAGGAAAGTCATTGTGGGTCTTCAATACCAGGAGACAAAAATATAACTTTCTTGTTGAAAGGTGTTCTTAAAATACTTTTAAGATTAAGATTCATCAAGGAAGGGAAAGGTAGTTATTAGAGTTTTGTCAATGTCTTCTTTACCTATGGAAATATAACACAGTTTAAAATGCACGTTAATCTCTTCTGACCATTAGTTCCTACTGCTAGAATATGCCTGCTTCATGAGACCTAATGGTCATGTGTGTATATTCTAAAGCATGCTATAACTCTACATGTTTGAATCACGTGCAGTCAATCACACAACTGATATTTTGTTGGATAGAATTTGTAACTGGGAGTGGAAATCAGAGGAATTATAGTGCACATATAACGGCTGGGCTCTCAGACACATATGTTCCTTCTCAGGGTATCTTTCACTATGTGGAATTTTCTTATATATTTTAATAGGTATTTTCTTTTGTGTGTTCAACTACTTTCATTAATGTATAATATAGTGTATGGGACATTTTCCATGTGAAAAGGATGTGACTTATTCCACAAGAAGATCCATTTCTCCAGTCGGTTGGTCTTGAAATCATGAAGACGGGTATCTTGTGGGCATAGATTACCATAAACCACAGGCTCACTGCACTTGGCAAACTCCCTCACACCACCACCAGCCAGGATTAATAAATCCATCATGGGTATGGACTTAATATAGTCACAGCGATCAACTTTAAGTCACCAATATGGAGTTAATACTCCTACCATGATCAGCTTCAAGTCACCAATTGATATATGGGAATGTGATCATTATTTTTAATAGTAAACATGGCTGAATCTACATTTACCTAGGGAATGGGATTTTGATCATGCCTATGGGGGTTGTTTGGATTTTATAAAGTGAAGGGGTAAGAACCACCCATCATGGGTGAGATCTTAGACTGCATAAACTAGGAAAGGGTGCTGCTTTCTGCTTATTGACTGTGTATGATGTGACCAAATATTGCAAGCTCCTGCTGTCTCAACTTCTATGTCATGATGAATTTTACCTTCAACTGTGAGCCAAAATTAACCCTCTGTCAAATTGTTCTTCTGATGTTGTTTTATACTAGAAATGAGAAAGGGACTGCTATATTGGACATGCATTTTAAAAAAGAATACAATCTAGACAAACCACCAGGTACCAATTTGAATATATCAATGGAGTACTGGATTGCTTGATCTGCCATAAGCTGTTAACAGTTATTTACCATACTGTAGTCCAAAGAATGAACAATTAATTAACCTATTCCAACATGAATTCTTCTCCTTTGATTTATTTTTAATTTCAAAATTATTTTAAAAGGTCCTTCAAAAATTTATCTGGTCTCAAAGGTGTTTCATATCCAATGGTAAAATACAGAAGAAGAGAAAAATACCTAGAAAAAGATACCAAGAGACAGAGCAGAAATAAAGTATTGGGTGGTTGTATTATCAAAGGCTGTGGAAACAGAGACAAAGTTTCTAATGCTATAGACAGTAGTTAAGTTTTCCTGTGGATCCTGGTGTAGGTTCATTCTCCAGCTAGGTGCAATCTAGAGGCAGTGAAACTTAAGAAATGGGTATTACTACGAGGTTTCTGGTGAATAGGGGCATATTTTTGAGAAAGTGTTTATGAATTTGGTAATTCCATGTCGTAGCTCTTCATGCCTGCACCACAACATGAACATTTAATAAGAAAAGGTGAATTTGTAGATCTTATTGTAATATCTGCTAACTTATTCTTTACTAGAGTTGGTGTTAGCAATAGGAGAAATTGAACATGTTAAATCAGAAAATACAAGTTTGAAATTAATATGTTATGATATATTAAATATAGCAATATTGCTATCTGAAAATGAGAAAAAATTTAATTTTTAAGATTTGAAATGTTCTAAACTTTCTTTGCAATAAAGAAAGTTTAGAACATTTCAATTTAAGACTAGTGATATAGTTGGTATGGTACAGGTTTTTACACAAAGGCACATACCATGAAGCTTATCCCAAAAGCACACATGGTTAAAGGAGATAACCAGCTTCCTCAGGATGTCCTATTAACTCCACATGTATATGAGAGCACACACACACAAAAACACGTACAGAAGCAAAAGAAAACCTGCCTGTTATTCTGTCTGTCTGTGAAAGTTTTAGGAGTCATCAGTTTTGCCTTCATAATGGGGAAAGAACTAAATCAAATCAGCCTATTTTATAGATTCATATGAGGATGAATCTCACTGGCAAAATTGCCTTCACAACACCTGAGAAGAAAGACAACCAAAGCTGAAATGTGTTCCTTATTGCAACAGGTGCCACAAGACCAAAATCTGCTTTGTGGGAACCAGTGTTTGGATGGGAGCATTTAGTTACAATTGATGTATTGCAGTAGGCTCAATGTGGACACATGTGAAAACAAAAAATTCCATGTCAACCCACATTAAGACAGTGCCTATATTTCTAGGAGCTACAATGGAAAGAAAAGCAGTACAATATAAAAAGGAAAAGAGTTAGGAAGAGATGGTAGGAAAGGAATGAAAGAAAGGCAAAATAAATGTGTAAAAATTAATCTATTTCTGGGTCTGAAAGCAGTTCTCAAATATTGCTTCAGAGATGTGTAACATTAGAGAAATAAGAGCCTTGTCTTCAGATAACCACATTCAAGCAACAGACAAGCATGTTTTGAATGTTGCATAAAATAACTAAAAACACAACTAAGTTTTGTGTAACATCCTTTTGTATTATTTACCATCACCTTCACTGTGAAAATATGAAGCAGACACACCCTGGGGAAAGAAGTTAAGTTTCATGTTGTCAGAGATTCATTCCATAGGTCTTGTCTCCATTGAATTTTTGCCTGCAATAAGGCACAGCATCACAGGCTGACAGTATGTAGAGGAAGACACTTTTGTCTCACGGCAGACAAAAGTAGAGACTTCAGGACTTCAGAGATACTTTCCTTGGGATATATTCCCTGCAGCTTGGCCCTAAGTCATAGTATCCCCAACCAAGACACCACCACCAGCTGGAAATCACCATGTTCATCACAAGAGCCAGTGGGGGCCATTTTACATTTATATTGTAATGTCTTTCTATCTGCACAAAGGAATTATGAGAAAGAAAAGAAAGGATTCACATATTTCTACTGTAACTATCATCTTTGTGTTTCATATAAAAACAAATAGGGAAACAACCTGTTTAGATTGTTTTATTTTATTAGGTTATTTCACAGTTACAGGTTTAAACCTTAGGAGAAGTAAAGTTTCTTGAAAAAAAAAAAAAGAAATCCAAAAGAGAAATGGAAGCAACTGCACAGACTACATATAATCAGAGAGCTTTGAAAAGCTTTTTAATCAGAAAAACATCTTGATTAAAGTCATTGCTTACTGCCGAGTGCTGATACTGCTATGCTGGTGAGTATGGGCTCATCACCAGAATAATGCTGCCTTTGGGGAAGTTGTCAGAAGTGTCCAGTTATGCCCTAACTCAGTTTAATTTCTTGGCATTCAGAATTGTTCTGGTGAATACATTAAAAAAATTGAATAGATCACACAGACAAAAAGTTTAAAATATTTCTGTGAGCTTCAAACCAATGAGAAGAGCAAATAGAAATGCCCCTAAGGAATTGTACCAATAGAGAATTAAAAAAAGAAACACCTCCAAAAATCCCCTATTTAAAAAAATTACTGTGTATTAATTTTATCTTTTTCTTTTTGGCATTAATATTCATTTGATTTTTAACATGCACAAAAATATTATAATTAATTTTAGGTGGGTTTTTTGTCCATACATATAGTTAACAGTTCTTTATCTAACAAATGCTTATGCCCCCTGGAAAACAAATGCACAAGCATATAAATGCTTGGTTTATATTGCAACACTCTGCCCTCTGGTTAATTAGATAGAATTTTTAACAACATATTTAGAAGGAAGAAACTTAAGCTTCATTAGTGTGTATATATGCAACTACATCCAAGTATATCATTAAATTAATTAGTTAAAGTTACCAGATGGTATAGGGAATAGTAATAAAGTATAGGCCTAAGTCTGAAAGGTGAGAAAAGTAGGGAAATATTATCTATTAAGAAACAAATATGAAAAAAGAAACAAATATTAAATGCTGCAAATTGTAGGAATGAGGTTACATATATATAATCAAAGGTGTAAATCCAATATCCCTAAGTGCAAATTTATGTATGTAATCTTAGCCAAAAGGGCAGGAAGTGGTTTAAGCACAATTTTCTTAAAACCATGTTTATAAAAAGACTTTAGCAATTATTAACTAAATGTAAAGTTTTCAAAATCTATAGTAAGTAAACAATAGGCAAAATGTGAAAAGTAAAAAGTTTTAACTTAACTTACTAAGAAATATTTCCCCAGGACCAGCTATATGTATTGAGTTGTATAAAAGTAGCACCTATCACTGCTAAATGTAAACAGGGAAAGAGAAAATAAATAGATGCACAAGTTGGACGGGATCTGGGTAGTTCACTCTGTCCACCATTTCTCACCCAAATCAAGTTTTACTCTAAGCTTTTTCTTTGAAAAAAAAAAACAGTAAATTTTAAGAACCTATATAAAATCTATGAAGGAAGAGGGATTGTTCTGCAGTTAGGAGGGCTTGCTGAGCAATCATGAGGATGGGAGTTAAGATTCCAGTATCCCATACAAGTCTTATATCCTACACATGGCTCTGCACAGACACAAAAACAAATGCTTCTTTTCAAAGAATAAACTCGTGGACCACATGTAAGAAAACTCTTTTAAAATTGTAAATTCAATGATTTCTATTCTCTGTGAAACCCAGTTCCATTGTTAAGAAATCTTTGATGTGGGTCTACATAATGTATTTCAGAATAACCAGTATATCTTTACAGTGAAGTGGCTGATTTGAATTGTGGAATTTTGTTCATGAATGTGTAAGTCATTCCACCAGAAATAAAGTTTAAAACTCAGTGTTAGTTTTTTATGTAGATCAAACTTGGTCCTGCTCCTTAGAAAATCTGAGTGGAAATACTTCCCAAGAGAAAGGACATTATTTCATATTGAATCAGAAAGTTTTGTTTTCTTTTAAGAACAGAGAGATGAATAATCAAGATAGCACAGGAAATAATTAAAACTCTACACTGGATGACAGAGTGACTACTGATCAGACTAGATGTCTTGTCCGTCCCAATACATAGACCCTCATAGAACTAACTAGTGAACCAGTTGACATTCAGTGGAATCACTAGATATAAGGCAACAATTGTGTCACCTGGATGAGAACAGGCATCAGAGAAGTCAGTATAAGAGGATGGTGAGATTGATGGACATTCAAGCATAAATATTTTTCATAAAGCTAGGTGAGGAGTTCAAATAAATCATTTCAGGTGTTTGCTGAAAGTGTGGATCCCGGAATTTTGATCATACTTTTAGAATGAGGAGCTATGGGGCTTCTTTGAGAAAGCCAAAATTGCATTTCATATTTGGGATGTTATTTGTGTTCGCTGAAGCTGGAGGACCATTGTTTTAACTGTGTGAACTAACTTAATGGATGTATTCAGGAGCAAAGTTGCCAGGTGAATTGTCTATAGAAAAGGGATATTGGTGTCATTTAAGCAACACTGATAAACACATGACAAATTCAAAAGGAGGCAAGGACTAGGAAAGTCTAAAAATAAATATACACATTCAAAAGCTCAGAATAAAAATATAAACTACAACCTCTACGTTTCAAGATATTGGATGCTGTCATGAACTCTGTCCTATATGACCAGTTCCTCAATATGGAGACAGAATCTTGAGCCAATTGAAGTGCGACTGACTAACTAAAACAACTGCAGATATATAATCCCACATAGAATTTTAATAGCATTCTTTATAAATATTTGGTGAAGCTGGTTATATATACTTGGTATAACTTTTTAATAATATTTCTTCCATCCCACCACTTCTAGCAGCCCAAATTTCTATAGTTTCTGGATATATTCTCTGTCATGCCACTAGGTTATTTACACTGGCTGGAAAAAAGAAGATATATGATATTTCAATTTATTTTGTTCTAGGAAACATCCGAAAAAGGAATGATATTGAGCATTAAAAGGTATAGCAAATAACTCAACATTCCACATGTTTGTCCTTTTCTGTCATACTGGCCAGGCTTGTGTAACAATAGAAAGACTTCTAGGTTTGAACATCATTAGTCTTCAATTCAAAATTATGAAACATATTGCATTATGTCAAAAGACAGTCCAGGAATAGAGTCATGTGAAGAGATTTGTGAGAAAACTCCAAGAAAACAAGTGTAGAAAGAAATATGGCTAATTAAATTATTTAACCAGTATTTAGATTATTATTAATTGGTTCGGAGCCTTTAATCCTTATTCCGCCATTAAGCAGACATTATAAATGAGAACACACAGAGACACAGGATGGATTTTACAAGCCTAGGCCTGGATGGAGCAATCTTGGCCCAACTAAGCTAGTTCTTAATTCTATTACCCAAATATGACCCCATATATACATACATCCCCTTGGACTGCCATTCTCCACGGTATGCCGATGTTCCTGGCCATGTGGAATGAGGTTCCTTTTTCTAACCCATGGTGTGTGCCTCCTTCTTCCTGCTGCTCCTGGCTGGAATGCCTTCTTCTGTCTAAAATGCAGGCTTCCTGCTCTGATCCCAGGAAGTCCCACCTTTCTCTGTCTTTGCCCAATCTCAGGCCTCGGCATTTTATTTAACCAATCAGAGTCAATGGAAGAAACAGACAGCAAGCAAGACCAATTAGTTAATATGTAGAATGCTTAACACTAACCCAACAAGCAAGAGTCTTATAATCCTCAGATTTTTTCAAAAGCACAGAATTGTTTTTGGAATGTGCTTTTGTGTCCCTTCCAGGTATAGGGGATAGGAGGATAGGAGTGAGTTTGCTTCAGTTTGTTACAACTGGCTACTTTAACTTGTTTATATTCCTCCATGGAAAAACATGTTTATTCTGTGTCCACCTTGTCCACCACGTGCGGCTTGCCCTTGTGATTGTATGCTTTATTCATGTGATTCCTCTTAACCCTCAGAGTGTAAATTGTCTGGTCCTCTCAATAAAGTTTGCTATTGAATGAGACTTTTGTCACCTCATTTATGGGCTCCATTTTTCCAAGACCCACTTCCATTAAAAGAGTAAACAGAATATACGTGAGTTTTCTGCAAGTTATTTGTAATAACTGTATCATATTAATTGTTCAATATCTAGTTAATAACCATCTTTCCAGATTATCTCTCCAAAACATGAAGTACATTTATCTGGAGATCAAAAAAATAATCTCTAGTGAAAATGTATACTAATTACATTGTGTTAACAAGTTTTTCACATTCCAAGTATTGATTACTTCTTCTGTTATTTAAGGAGTTGGTAAAGGCATTTAGCTAAGAACTTCAATCAGGAAAAGAAATAAATCAACATTGTGAATCTAATCTCTTGGGTTTTACAAATAAGCACAATTAATAGAAATATCATATCAAAAGGCAGCCATTAATCATACCTCATCCATACTATTATATTAACAATATATATGTTATTATATATATATATTTATATATTGTATAGCTCAATAATATGTATATGTTTGTAATATATGTATATTATATAGCAATACATATGTATATATATTGTTTTCCAACATGTTTTCAATAACACCAATCTTGATTAGCAATTGGTGCTACCTTGTTAAATATATGTATGATTTTGATATACAAGCAGAAGTAGGTATTGATTTGATTATCATCTTATTTAGCCATAAGAAAATATTGTGTATGTATCTTAAACATAGTGAAGGATATATGTTTCATCTGTTCAGTTCAATGTAATGTTCTTGTCCTATTCTGATGCACTTTAATATTTAGAGTACAGTAGTCACCTTTTAAATTTATTCATTCATTGACTTTTTTCCAGTAAATATTCACTCATACAGTAAATATATCTAAGTGTTTACCAGAATACCAGACCCTTAAAATTGAATCAACCTAGTGGTAAGGACTCTATTCTCTTAGCATTTAGTAGATGAATACTACTGACCTTTAAAACAAAAGGCTAGCTTTTCACCAAAATGGTAGTAAAAGGAAAGGAAGCTTTAGCTTCACCCAAAGTACTGAAGACTAAGTAAAAAAGAAAAATTGAAAAGCAAAAGAGGCCGTGCTAAAGGACATCCATCACCCCCAATCCCTCCAAGAAAAAAGAGATCTGCATATTTGCCAAATTCAGTTCGGCCAATATCTTTTGAAAAGAATCTCCAAGATGAATAGGTTTGGGTGGAGAGTCATCACCAAATTTCAAAAACCTCTGAAGCTGTGATGAAGCTAAAGCGTAGCACTACTGTTCTCTGTGGAGCTAGACAATAATCACCCAATCAGATGGGCTGGGCAAAAGTTCTGGAAGACTGATGTGGCCCAGGTCAACACTACAAATCATTCCTGATAGAGAGTAAGTACATGTTATGTTTGTTGCTGGCTATGAAGCTGTGATGTTTCCAGAAGAAATGGGTATTGTTTAATGTTACTTTCACGTATATGTTTTTAGGATTGACCCCCGTGGTATTGGATAACAAAATAGGGGTACATGCCTAGGGAGAAATATGTCTCCAACTCTCAGAACTCCTTAGTTACCTTTCTCTCTAGGTGAGACCCTTGAGATTTTCTCTGTCCATGTTAATGTGCCTATTGGTGTTGTACATATTTGGGTCTTGTTTAGACAGCCATGTTCTGAGGTATCATGTGTGAAACCTAAGGAAAGACAGCATGAATCTGAGAAGGAACAAAGGTAGAGTAATCTGTAAGGAATTTGGGAAGGAAAGGGAAGGAAAATGATAAGTTATACATAAAACTTTAAAATTATTATAAAAAGAAAAATGGGAATCATCTAAATCAAGTCCCAATGCCTAATTTTAAATATACATTTTCACTCTAAATGATATAAATAAGATGTAGCCATTAGATATATTAATTTGTTTGCAACAAATAATGTACAGGGAACTTGTAAAATTGAATATTGTGCTTAAGCAAGTTGCAGAGGTTAGAAACCCATACCTAGGAATTTCTACACCTTTGATTTCATCAAAAACTGATGGATTTTTTGAAAGACTTAGGAATTTTTATTTTATTTTATTTTTTATTTTACTTTATTTTTTATTTCTTCAAGTTGTATCTCAATCGCAATCCCCTCCCTACTCGCCCTCCAATCCCATCCTCCTACCATCTTCCACCTCAACCCACCCATCCCCTTCCCTTTTTTTTTAAGTTTAAGCTATATCTTTTCCCCCAACAGCTCCCCCTTTCAGTCCAACAAATGGCTCTTTCTCTTATAATAATAAATACAATACAAACCAACAGAGGTAATTAGGCCACAATAATGAGAGTTATATGGCTTAGCATACATTCCCAATGTCCAGTCCATATGTATTTGGCCCCTGACTTTAACATTCTACTATCTAACCATCTCCATGAGTTTAAGGTTCTATATCTAACTCAGCTTTCATACTAGATTGCATCACAATTTTAAAAACATCTTCTTAGATCCAGAACACTCTCTTGATTCCTAAACAACTCAAAATTTAACTATGAGACTCTAGCTATCTACTCTTCAACCACCTCAGAGACCTGAGAGGGATAAATATATCTGATTATATAGGAAGTGCAGAGCCTGCAGCTTCCAAAACTAAGAAATGACATACCAGTGGCTGCCTGGACAGTTCCCATTTTATTTCATCAAAAAGTGATGGATTTTGATTAAGTCTCTTTCACAAGTCAATTCTTTCTCATGATACGGTATTATACACAGTTCATTTGGTTTTTATTTAGTATACATATATAGTATATTGCTGCAATATAGCCCTTCTGATATTAAAACTAAATACAATTTAGAGTAGCACAGATTATCATGCCACTGCTCTCAAAGTTAACATGTAAAGCACATAGCCGCAAATACCCCACCACCCTATTCTACAGATGTGGTAAGACGCTCTCTTTGTGCCTATACTATTTCTTCATAAACCTCCTTTCCTTCTCAGCTTTCCCTCATGGCCCATCTTCCTCTAAAATGCCAACATGACTATACCACACAAAACCCAACTGTTTCCCAAGGGAACATTTAAATTTTCAAGAATAAGAATTTTTTTCTCTTTCATGCACCTCAAGCTTGAAGTCAATCGAACTCAGGTCATCATTTGAATGAACTTGGTAGTTAATTCAATCTATGTCCCACCTGACACATTCAACTCTGAAAAGTTTATGAGTAGAACCTGCTAAAGAGAAAGCTACTAAATAACAAAGCACCCTCACATGTAACTTGACAGCACATGGTATAACCCATCAACAGTCTAATCATATAGTCTACTCATAGTGGCCAGTCGTTATTGGAAGAAGAATAACTGGACTCTTTGCTTCTTGTCCTATGGATCAGTGAAGTAAGAAGAAGAGCAGCATAGTGTGTTGAAAAGAAGAGGTTGTTGTTTTCACTAACTGATGCTTTGTTCACTCAGTTACACACTGACCAAATAAAATTTGTCTACTGTGTGTCAAATATTATTATATAACTTGTGAATCCAGAGAAAATACTCATTTGGATATCAAACAAAAAGGCACACAGATCAATGATGATTCCTTGAAGGAAAGGCAGGCTGAGTATGAAGAGGATGCTCAAGGGACTTTATGTGGTGGAGATTGGTGGCAAGGAAGCAGAATGAACTGGGGAATGTTTCAATGATTTTTGGAACATATACTGGCCAAAGAAACAGAAGTTGTTTGTTGTAATTACTGACATGGAGAGCTTTCAAGGACTTGCTAAGTGGCCAGTTGTTTTCCCTTGGGCTTTCAGCAAGAGTGGACACAGGTCTCACCAATTACATTCTTTGGTCCTAGTTCTCCTTTATTGCCTTTGAATAAACTACTGTGGCTCGTTGAAAATGTCTAAGAGTAAGGGGAGTAGAATTCTTCTCAAAAAGATATTCCTCACTCTCAAAAACTTGAGTAGAAAATCAGAGGCTTAAATCAATTTTGAATTTGTATTATATTTAATACTAAAAAGGAAGGATTCCTATAACATTCATAGAAAAGAGACATTGTTTAAAATATGCATATTTAAATATATGTATTTAACAAATGATAAGTGACTTTCATTGCCAGAAAATGGCAATTCGAGACAAATAATGTTGTAGGAAGATTGTTGAAACTCTAAAAATACTATATTTTTATAAACAGTTCATCATCACAGAGAAGGCTACCAGAAATGGGAAGAGAACAGGAACCAATCCCTGTGTGAAGACCATTGGAATCTAAGCTCTGAAGCCACACTGCCTTCTTGAAGGATGGGGGAACTACTTAAACACTTTAAAAGAATATCAATCATTCCCTCTCAATCTCCCTTTCTGCCTTCTTTTCTTTGTTCTCCTCCTCCTTTTCTTCCTTCGCTCTCTTTTTTATAAAGCCTGCCTTATGCTCATGATATATTCTGTGATGTGAACAGCTCAGCACTGATCATAAATACACCAATAAATGTTTTAGTCACCTAGATAAAGAAGGGAATATTTCTCTTGATGTTCAAAACTGAGTGGAAGAGTCTATAATAATTGATCTTCTCCAACACTTTTTGGTTCATAAGTGTTTCAGGCACTTTACTATCATTTTTTCTTATAGCCATGCACATTTCCTGCTTCAGATAATTCCAATATATCCCTGTACCTCAGCAATTAGGAAATGTCAAATATGTGTTCTGCTTAAGGAGAACAGGTTTCATGAGGAACTCTCTAAATAAGAGAGTTTTCTCTCCAGAATATCTTGAGATAGTACATATATTAAAGATGATAAAGCCTCAAAAATGTGATAAACACAAAGGAAATAAATGGTAATATAATACCTCTATTCTTTTTTTTCCTTTATTTTTTATTTCTTAAAGTTACATCTCAATAGCAGTCCCCTCACTATTCCCCCCTCCAGTCCCACCCTCCCACCCTCAACCCCCCATCCTCTTCCCTTTTTTTGTTAAGTTTAAGGTATATCTTATTTCCCCCTACACTTTCCCCTTTCAGTCCAACAAAAGGCTCTTTCTCTTATAATAATAAATACAGTACAAAACAACAGAGGTAATTAGGCCACAGTTATGAGGGTTATATGGCTTAGCGTACATTCTCTATGTCCAGTCCATATGTATTTGGCACCTGACTTTAACATTCTATGATCTAACCATCTCCATGAGTTTAAAGTTCTATATCTAACTCAACATTCATACTAACTTGCAACACAATTTTAAAAGCATCTTCTTAGATTTATAACACTCTCTTGACTCCTAAACAACTCAAAATTTAATTATAAGACTCTAGCTATCTGTTCTTCAACCACCTCAGAGACCTGAGAGGGATAAATATATCTGATTCTATAGGAAGTACAGGGCCTGCAGCTTCCAAAACTAAGAAATGACATACCAGTGGCTGCCTGGACAGTTCCCATTTAGTCTCCGTATATTACAGCATTGATCTTCAGTCATTTGGCCCTGTTTCTCTGACAGACATTGATTATAGAGCAGGAGTTATGAAGGACTTGACTACCCTGTCTTGGCAGAGCTAGGTTGTCGACTTAACTGCTTCCAGGTTTTGTCCTTTTTGGACAGCATTCTGTCTATAGTTGGAGCAAGGGGCTTTTCCTACAAAGAGATAGGCTTGCGACTAATTCAATCATTTTCCACTGGAGATTCTTCGATGCACATCTTCTACATGGGGTAGAATAGGGGGGTGCTGTCAGGAGTTGATATATCTCGATATAAAAAAATCTAAAGTTATGAAAACATCTTTGAATGCCATATTCTGCAGATCTCTTGAGGTTTTCGAAGAGGCCCTATGTATCTCTTCTATTAGGGTAAGCAGATGTTGCTTGTCTCTTAGAAGCTTTATTTCTGATTAGCTTAGAAAATAACTATAATAGGCTGTCATAGTGCCTAACAGAATGACCGGCTTGCATAACTATTAGTTTACATTTCTTAATTATCCTAAACAGTTTATGACATTATCACATTTCTTTTTTTTTTCTTTACCTCCTAACACTTCCATCCCATTTCTCTGGGGTGGGGTGTCCTTATATAACAGTCCCTCATCTCAGTTGAGAGGTCGTATGAGGGCCAAGAGCCTCCTCATTCATTGGGGGTCTATGAGGCAATATCATCAGTGAAAAGTGTCTCATTGCCCGGGAGAGAGAACTAAAAAACAAACAAAAAATAAGCAGACAAATAGATTAAAAGAAGACTAAAAAATAGAAAAAATATATAAAAATAAATAAATAAAAATGAAAAGTCTATGTCCAAGTTCCCTTTGGTGTGTTAGTTGTAGTATCGCTACCTACTATATAGCTAAAATCCTACTATAAGTGAATAGATGCCATATGCATCCTTCTGAGTCTGGGTTAGCTCACTCAGGATGAGCTTTTCTAGTTCCATTCATTTGGCTGCAAATTGCATAATTTCATTGTTCCTGATAGCTGAATAATATTCCACTGGGTAGATGTACCACAGTTTTTCAACCCATTCTTCGGTTGAGGGACATCTGGGTTGTTTCCAGTTTCTAGCTATTACAAATAAGGCTGCTATAAACATAGATGAGGAAACTTCCTTATGATTCTGTCAAGAGTCATTTGGGTGTATACCTAGAAGTGGTATGGCTGAGTCCTGAGGCAAACCTATTCCACGTTTTCTAAGATATCGCCAGACTGACCTACATAGTGGTTGCACAGGCCTGCACTCCCACCAGCAATGGAGTAGGGTACACCTTTCTGCACACCCTTGCCAGCATGTGCTGTCATTTGAGCTTTTGATCTTAGCCATTCTGACAGGTGTGAGATGGAATCTCAGAGTCGTCTTGAGTTGCATTTCTCTGATGTTTAAGGATGTTGAGCATTTCTTCAAGTGTCTCTCACCCATTAGGGATTCATCCTTTGTGAATTCTCTATTAACTCTGTCCCCCATTTTTTGATTGGATTATTTGGTTTCTTGGCATTTAATTTCTAGAGTTCTTTGTAGATTTTGGATATTTGCCCTCTATCAGATGCAGGGTTGGTGAATATTTTCTCCCAGTCTGTAGGCTGCCATTTTGTTCGAATGACAGTGTCTCTTGCATTACAAACTTTTCAGTTTCATGAGGTCCAATTTATTGATGTTTGGTCTTAGGTCCTGAGCTGTTGGTGTTCTGTTCAGGAAGCTGTCATCTGTGCCAATGAGTTCGAGGGTTTCCCCTACTTTTTCTTCGAGTACATTTAGTGTTACAGGCCTTATGTTAAGGTCTTTGAACCACTTGGACTTAAGTTTTGTACAAGGGGGTAAGTATGGGTCTAATTTCATTCTTTTACAAGTGGACATCCAGTTGGACCAGCACCATTTGTTGAGTATGCTGTCCTTCTTCCATTGTGCCGTTTTGGCTTCTTTGTCAAAAATTAGGTGGCCACAAGTGTGTGGGTCTATTTTTGAATCTTCAATTCGATTCCATTGATTTACTGGTTTGTTTCTATACCAATACCATGCTGTTTTTACAACTATTGCTCTGTAGTACAGCTTGAAATCTGGGATGGTGATACCTCCAGATGTTTTTTTATTGTACAGGGTTGGTTTAGCTATTCTGAGCTTTTTGTTGTTCCATATGAAATTGAGAATAGCTCTTTCCAAGTCTATAAAAAAATTGTGTTGGTATTTTGATAGGAATTGCATTGAATCTATATATTGCTTTTGGTAGGATGGCCATTTTTATTATGTTGATCCTACCTATCCATGAGCATGGGAGATCTTTCCATCTTCTAAAGGCCTCTTCCATTTCTTTCTTCAAGGGCTTGAAGTTCTTGTTGTACAGGTACTTTACTTGCTTGGTTATAGTTACCCCCAGGTATTTATGTAGTTTGTGGCTATTGTGAAGGGGGTTGTTTCCCTTATTTCTTTCTAAGCCCATTTGTTTGTTGTATAAAGAAGGGCTTCTGATTTTTTTGAATTAATTTTGTATCCAGCCACTTTGCTGAAGGTGTTTATCAGCTGTAAGAGTTCTCTGGTGGAATTTTTGGGGTCGCTTATGTATACTATCATATCATCTGCAAATAGGGATAATTTGACTTCTTTGTTTCCAATGTTTGTTCCCTTGATCTCATTTAGTTGTCTTATTGCTCTAGCAAGAACTTCAAGTACTATATTGAAGAGATATGGTGAAAGTGGACATCTTTGTCTTGTCCCTGAGTTTAGAGGAAATGCTTCAAGTCTCTCTCCATTTAATTTGATGTTGGAGACTGGCCTGCTGTATATTGCCTTTATTATTTCTAGGTACGGTCCTTGTATGCCCGTTCTCTCCAGAACTTTTAGCAGGAAGGGGTGTTGAATTTTGTCAAAAGCTTTTTCTTCATGTAGCAAGATTATCATGTGATTATTTTCTTTCATCTTCTTTATATGGTGAATTACGTTGATAGACTTTCGTATGTTGAACCATCTCTGCATTCCTGGGAAGAAGCCTACTTGATCATGGTGTAAGATACTTTTGATGTGTTCTTGAATTCGTTTTGCTATTATTTTATTAAGTATTTTTGCATCGATGTTCATGAGGGAGATTGGCCTGAAGTTCTCTTTCTTTGTTGGGTCTTTGTGTGGTTTAGGAATCAGGGTGACTGTGGCCTCATAGTTTGAGTTTGGCAATGTTCTTTCAGATTATATTTTGTGAAAGAGTTTGAAAAGTATTGGTGTTAGCTCCTCTTTGAAGGTCTGGTGGAATTCCATGCTAAAGCCATCTGAGCCTTGGGTTTTTTGGTTGGGAGATTTTTAATGACTATTTCTATTTCCTTAGGGGTTATAGGCTGTTTAATCTGTTGATCTGATCTTGATTTAGCTTCAGTAGGTGGAATCTATCAAGAAAATTGTCCATTTCACTTACGTTTTCAAGTTTGGTGGAGTAAAAATTTTTAAAGTAGGATCCAAATATTCTCTGGATTTTCTCAATATCTGTTGTTATTTCTCCCTTTTCATTTCTGATTTTGTTGATTTGTGTTTTCTCCCTCTGTCTTTTAGTTAATTTGGCTAAGGGTCTGTCTATTTTGTTGATTTTCTCGAAGAACCAACTCTTGGTTTCATTGATTCTTTGTATAGTTCTTTTTGTTTCTAAGTTGTTGGTTTAACCCCTAAGTTTGATGATGTCCTGCCTTCTGCTCCTCTTCGGAGTGTTTGGTTCTTTTTTTTCCCAATTCACCCAGTTTAGCTGTTAATTCGCTAATATGAGCTGTTACAATTTTCTTTTTGAAGTCACTTAGTACTATGAACATTCTTCGTAGCACAGCTTTCATTGTGTCCCATAGGTTTGGGTATGTTGTGTTTTCATTTTCATTGTATTTTAAGAAGTCTTTGATTTCCTTCTTTATTTCTTCCCTGACCCAGTGGTCCTCTAGTAAAGAGTTGTTCAATTTCCATGTGAGTGTAGACTTTCTGTTGATTCTTTTGCTATTGAAGTCCATC
>CAJQZJ010033120.1:3317601-3342601 GCA_907164525.1 Lophiomys imhausi | reverse complement strand
ACTGTGATGGAGATGTAACCTGAAGTAATAAATATTTTTTTTTAAAAAAAGCAAGTTACATAATTCTCTGAAAAAGAAAAAAAAAGGAAAAGAAAAGAAAAGATATTAAGCCTGCTGAAGTGCTGTGTGTATTCAGTGTGTGCCCACCTTCTCGGAAGGGAAGAGCTTAGGTCCTGTGGAACAGCCACTAGAGGTTCTGAGCCACTGATGATCAGACCTAGAAAAGATAGGGAGAAGGAACAGGGAATAAACAATTGCCAGGAAACAAGAGGCCTTACCTGGGACTTCACAGGAATAAGTCTGCACAGATATGGTGTAGGCTTTATGTTCAGGTGCCAAAGGGGACTGCCACAGACTCTAGTGGCACCAGAGAGCACCCTCAGAGCACACTAGGGGAATTTGGACACTCCATCAACCACCATCATTGAGTTTTCCAGCAATCTGCTCCTACAAGTTACTGGCCACTCTCATGGAGAGCCTTAGTAATTGGCTGCCCAGCCTGAGCCATCAGAATCAGAGAAAGGAAGGAGAGAGTAAGTTCTCCCTGGCCTCCCTCAGGAGCTCCCCAAGGGCTCTAAGGCAGAGACCAGGATTCAAGTGAAATCAAACAATTGTCTGATTATTGTTTCACAATCTGGGTGTGCTCACTTCTCCAGAGAATAGCTTTAACAAATCACTTGTAGCTAATCCTGGCCTCAGGCCCTGCTGAGGAGCTAGCTAACCTAAACCTGGCTGTGCTTAGGAGAGGAAGGAATCAAAACTATCTCCTAGAGAACATGGGGACCTTGCCCTTACCTCCCTAAATGTGTTTAACATATGGAGGACCTTGACTAGGGCACATCCTTCCCACTCACATCCCAGATCCAGTATTCTCCTGTGGGATAAGAAACTAAGCAGTTTCCTACTCTCTATGGGAATGGCCATTAATTTTTGGATTTTTTTTCTCAGTTTTCTGTGAACAAAAAGAGGCTTTTCAAGAATTTTTCCGTTGTTTTAAAAATTAAGTAATTTTACAGATAATAAGTTAATACTTAGACTGATTAAATGGCATCTCAGAAAGAGGAATTAAGATTCTGAGAACTGACTAAACTCCAAGGTTTTTTAGATTTGTGTGGTTTTTTAGTCTATTACCTGTACTTTGACTATTGTAGCCCTTTGCACAGTATTGATAAGTTTAAGAAACTAAATATTGTCAAATATTTGCCAAATAATCAAAGCTGAAAAAATTTGATGAGTTCTTATGCTAATTCTGTTTGATATCCACAGATAGCCACTCCACATACGCAAAGTTGCTTCTTTTACAAAAAACAAAAACAAAACAACAACAACAAAACACTGCGGACTTCCCCAAAACAAACTTCAAACATGCTATTTTTAGTATATGGTCTCCTTCCCTCCCCCCCCTCTCTCTTTCTTCATCTACACGAATATAAATTTTTTCATTGATTGACATCATGCTACATATTCAGTGCATTGGCCTGTGGTTATGTATTATTAATACATTTTAAGGAAAACTTTATTTTCTTTTCAACTTCATTTTCATCCAGCATGTTGAGTAAACTGCCCTTTACTACAAAGATTTTCAATACAGCTAGGTCATGATCAAGGAAATACAGTAATCGGAGCACCTGCCACTGCCACTGTAAGAGGCAAAACCTGCACTGCTAACACACACATACCCACACAAACATACACATGCATGTATACACACAAACACATACAGAGGAGCAATGGACTCTATCACATATGAGAATATTTAATGTTCTAATAATGTTCAACAACTTTACAAGATACTATTGTGTTTTGGAAAGGATTGCACAAGTAGTAAGGGATTGTCCTATACCTTTATACTTATGATGTTAGGTATTTAATACCATTATCTGTGGCACCAACTACTCTTTCATCTGTGCCAGTGCTATTTGACGTTACTGGTCAATGGACCTACTATAGAAATCTACTCCTTGGCTCTAATAGCCACTCCTGCTGTTCCTGGATATAACATTTCCCAGACTGCCGAATAGCACTTGGCTGTGTGATGGATGGAATGAACTAGACAGTTAAGCCATCTGCTTGCTGGCTTCTCTGATTGCTCTGCTTCTCCCTCTGTGTTGCTGCGTAGCTCAAACATGGCTGTTATTTAGAAGGAATACCAGAAAAGCAGAAAAATATTCTCTGTAACATCTCAGGCTGCAATGGGGAAATATCTTCACAGGGTATTGCTTGCTAAGAACTCTAATGAGAGTTCTTGAAAGATGTATTAAATATGTTTATCCAGATTGGAGCACATGGAGAAAAACCCAGGCTGGAAAACAGATAATGACTCTTTTTGGAAGACAAAAAAATCACTGAGTCATTTCGGTGCATTTTTTCTGATTAGAAAAGTCTGCCTGTCTTAAGGATCAAATTTAAACCATCAATGATGGGAGGATACAGAAAAATAACTCCTTTTATTTTCTGCTTCAATGTATTCTGTAGACTAAACTACACATACACACACACACACACAAAGACTGAAAAATCCATTTGCTTTGTTATATTGACTTTCTTAAAGTGGGCAATAAGATTCTGGGGATTGAATTTAATACATTTCATCATTTTCTCTGTAAGGTGAAATAACTTAGCTCATAGATTATCTTCCTCCCCTCTCTTTTTAAACATTATTCTAGCCTACTGAGCTCGTCTCTGACTTTTTTTCACAGCTCTTCATGCTGTTCCAGGTAGTAACTATTCATCCAGTGGGATCCGGTAATTTTACACTATGATTATGTATTGATTTAGAGATTAAATTAGAATTACCCTTTCTGATAGATTTACTTTTGTGTATTGTCAAAGAGAAAGTTCATGAGCTTAGGGAAAGCACTGTAGTTCTCTACACTATTTGAAAATTCAGGAATATTTCCAGAATGCTAATTTGTTCAAAGAGGAATTACACAGGTGTTTTTTTATTGCACAGATAAATACATATTTTTGCTCATTTGGTAATGTTACTCTTTGAGGACATTAAAGAAAAAGTATCATTTTATGTAAGTATTATTTTCAATAGACTATAAAATGAGAAATTCTAATTTTTATTTGATCTAGGAAAAAGAAAATCTGGACATATTTATTCATTTGGATGACAAAAGTGAATACCTACTCAAGTCTATGAAATCAATCTAAAGGTGCATAAAGCAAAAATAGGTTGGTCACATATGATTCCCCAGCCTACATATAACCTATAAATTAATTTAAAAAGATTTATACTCAAATTAAAGCAGAAAAGAGGAAATGAAGGCTGATTTCCTTATTTTTTTCTTTTATATTTACAGAATGGTGTCTTAGATTATGTTTTTCCATGTGAGAGTAATCAGATACTGCTTATAGCCACAGTTAAGCCCTGGCCCTATGTTAGACAGACACATTATCAACTTTTGGCAGGAGGAATAATAGAACATGCAATTATAATTTGACAAATACTATGGTCTTCTCTTAGGAAGGTACAAACATTGCAAGTTTTGAAATGTTCTCAAGTATAAGACGTGGCACTTCAGAGAACAAAGAGAATTTACTTCCCTATGCAGAAGTGGTGTTGTAATAGAATCATTTCTTTTGCTAATTCAAGTGCACTCTTGTTCAGTGTTATGCCTCAACCTTGTTATTGCAATGCTACTAAATTTGTATTTTTATATCCTCTCTCTCTCTCTTTCTCTCTCTCTCTCTCTCTCTCTCTCTCTCTCTCTCTCTCTCTCTCTCGTGTGTGTGTGTGTGTGTGTGTGTGTGTATGTGTGTGTGTGTGTCCTCCTTGGTCTCAGTTCTTTCATTCTACCCTTCCATTTTTAGATCCAGGTAGTCAGGTCCTCAAATTTTCTCAACAAATATCTTTACCTGCTGAATCATTCCATCCATAAATGTTGATTTTACATCCTCAGATAAGGGAACGGGATGGGAGCCATTTACAAGACTTTCTAGTTCTTTCTGACCTCTCACTGGTTAGTTCAGTTCTGCTGTAGTGACCCAAGCTCCTCTCCAGGCTGACTGATTCAAACTGACTTCTCTTGGTTCCGACTGATTGTTCTGCCTGGCCTCAAACTAATTCTGGCAATATGATTTAATCTTCTGGCTCCTTCTCATTCTCTTGCTCATTTTGTCTTCACTTGTGTCTAGCTTGTTCTCTCTGCAACCTGTTACTGTAAAACAGTCCTGGTAAGACTCCCAGTAAAAACTCTCCTCCCTTCCCCTGCACTGCTCTTAACTAGCCTCTCTTTCCTATCCAATTCTCATAGGAGTTGGGCATATCCTGCCTCTGACTCATTGTGTCAAATATTTCTTAGATCCCTCACTTTCTCTGCCCCTCAATTAGATGTCACTATAAAACATGACTGCTTCCTTTCCTAAACTAACCTTACCTTCATTGTTTGGGATTAAAAGTGTATACTAAGGGTGCATGTGTGTGTGTGTGTGAGGGTGTATGTGTGTGTGTGTGTGTGTGTGTGTGTGTGTGTGTGTGTGTTCACGTGCGCGCACACACACGTGCATTCCAGGCAGATCATACTGTAATCCAGATTGTGTCTGAATTCCAGCCTCCTTACATAGACCTACAAAGCCTTTGGATATGATCCCTTGCCAGAGCAGCCATGTTGCTGGATTAAAATCCCTCCTACACTCACCAACTATACTGTCATATTTTAGAATATAGTTTATTTATTTAAAAAAATTTGCTATTGACAGTTTTCACTAAATTCTTTTCCTGATGAGCCATTTCACCAGCCACATTATCATACTTTAAAATATAGATAGAAAAATATTTACTACTAGCAGTTTTCACTAAATTTCTCATTAAACATGCACTACCTATTTTTAATAGCCAAACTAAATAAGAACTCAGGAACTTGATTAAGTCACTTTATACAAAAACAAATAAAAAATAAATAACTACCAAAAGGTACTTTTCACAGTGTCTTAATCACTCAATATACTGAGAGTATTTCCAAAATATTTACTAATATCTTTGAGGCTGAAAAACCTCTGTCGAAGCTCCAACCACACATCCATCAGTTTTTGTGGGCCCAGAAACATAAAGACATATTAAAATTCTATATTAAAATTCCATCATTTCTACTTTTGAAATCCTGGGACTCATCTGATTCAAATATAAATAAAGGTGATAGGTCTAAAGCTTTCTCATGGTTGAAGAAAATGCAAAGTTATTATTGAATACACAAAATCTAAGACTTTGACCCCTTCTTTGTATTTTTATTATAATTAGATTTTAGAAGATTGTTTATTGTATCTATTCAGAGGAATGTGTTTCATGCTGCGTCCTTCATTAAAAAGATTAAGTACTTGATCAATCCTTAACCTCTTAGTGTGTCTCATTAGTTTGGTAATTTATTCATCAAAAATTCACTCAGCAATGTGTTGGGATTGAAGAGCTGGTGTTGATCCAAGAAAGCATGCTGTGTAAAGCCATGAACCTCATCAGTTAGACTAATGTGCCTGTTTGGGAAGAGGGGAAGCCTTTATAACAGAAGAGGTACTAACTGATTCCAATACAAATAAACCCCTTTGAGGGTGGCCCACCTGTAAATCTTTTAGAAATAGAAGTGCTGTAAGCTGTAATGGATGAAAAGTGGTATTTATGGAAGCCTGAGGTTCCAAGAACTGTTGGAAATCAGCATTTATTTTTTTAAATGTGTTGCTTTTATAGACAAAAAGGAAATGAATTAACATAGTTCTCAAGCTGAAGAAACTTCATTAAAACTGAAACTGCCTGAAAATTTGAGTGTATCAACTTTGTCCACAGTTTGATGGGGGAAGGGTATATATTTTACTTGCATGATTGTGCAGTGTCCATAGTGAAGGAGAGAAACAGGGGATGACCTATCTCAGAGACAATAGAAAAACAATCTGCACTGACAATACGTGCTCCGTCTGCAGTCTGAGTCACATTTTACTTAGGCTGACAACTTTGGACCTACTCTATGGGGGTAGTTTATTCTCAGGAACCTCCAGTCTAAGTTTTCCTGATGAATGATTTGCAGAATCGTTCTTGTCCTGACTGAGTCCTGTGTGCTACTCCAAATGCAGTCCGGCTCACTGCACTTCCTTAGTCCATCCTTGTCTATCTATGCTTTCCTCTTGTGCTGCAAACATGCCCATCTGCTGCTCATCAATGTTACTCGGTTAGCAAGGCCCAGGGTATGATGGGATTTAGTCCTCACCTTGAGTTATACCGGACAAGTTTCTGAACCCAATAAGAATTAAAGATGATGAAGAAAAAGAGAGAAGGAGAGAAAGAGGAAAGAAGGTCCAAAAAGGTAAAGGTGAAACAGGAAAGGAACTTGTCTCAAGGAGCTCTGAATGAGTGTATCAAAAGAAAATCAGCAAGTTAAGAAATTAGGGCTGTAATTTGTTTGTTTTTTTTGTTTGCTTGCTTGCTTGTTTTTCCAATCAGGGAAATCTTTGCTAAAATGAAAATATTTATATTCTCTCTGACTAATTTCACAGAGAGTTAGCAATGCATGGGCAGTGGGGGCATTTGTCTGGATTTGTTGCCAAGATCAGGCAAAAGGAAAATGTTCTGTGTTTGGTCTTGTCAGGTCTGTGGTTGACCTCGTCACAGGTCAATAATACCAAAACTAGGATTTTGGGTAATGATGATTGGAAGAGATTTCTTTTTTTTTAATTTATGTTTTATTTCTTCAAGTTACATCTCAATCACAAGCTTCTCACTACTCCCCCTCCAGTCCGACCCTCCCACCCTCTTCCCCCTTAAACCCACATCCTCTATACCTTTTTTTTTTTTTTAAGTTTAAGGTATATCTTATCCCCCACCAACAGCTCCCCCTTTCAGTCCAGCAAATGGTTCTTACTCTTATAGCAATAAATACAATACAAAACAACAGAAATAAATAGGCCATACTGACATCCATAGTGGTTGCACAAGCCTCCACTCCCACCAGCAATGAAGGAGGGTTCCCCTTTCTCCACACCATCACCAGCATGTGCTGTCATTTGAGCTTTTGATCTTAGCCATTCTGACAGGTGTGAGATGGAATCTCAGAGTCCTCTTGAGTTGCATTTCTCTGATGATTAAGGATGTTGAGCATTTCTTCAAGTGTCTCTCAGCCATTAGGGATTCCTCCTTTGTGAATTCTCTATTTAGCTCTGCCCCCATTTTCTGATTGGATTATTTGTTTTCTTGGTATTTAATTTCTTGAGTTCTGTGTAGATTTTGGATATTCGCCCTCTGTCAAATGTGGGGTTGGAGAAGATTTTTTCCCAGTCTGTAGGGTGCGGTTTTGTTCAAATGACAGTGTCCTTTGCCTTACAGAAGCTTTTCAGTTTCATGAGGTCCCATTTATTGACTGTTGGTCTCAGGTCCTGAGCTGTTGGTGTTCTGTTCAGGAAGTTGTCATCTGTGCCAATGAGTTCAGAGGTTTTTCCCACTTTTTTTTTCTAGTAGATTTAGTGTGACCAGCCTTATGTTAAGGTCTTTGATACACTCGGACTTAAGTTTTGTACAAGGTGATAAGTATGGGTCTAATTTAATTCTTTTACAAGTGGGCATCCAGTGGGACCAGCACCATTTGTTGAAGATGCTGTCCTTCTTCCATTGTGCAGTTTTGGCTTCTTTGTCAAAAATCGGATGGCCATTGGTGTGTGGGTCCATTTCTGGGTCTTCAACTCAATTCCATTGATCTACTGGTCTGTTTCTATACCACTACTATGCTGTTTTTTCTACTATTGCTCTGTAGTACATCTTGAAATCTGGGATGGTGATACCTCCAGATTTTTTTTATTATACAAGATTGATTTATATTCTGGGTTTTTTGTTGTTCCATATGAAGTTGAGAATTGCTTTTTCCAGGTCTAATAAAGAAATGTGTTGGTATTTTGATAGGAATTGCATTGAATCTATATATTGCTTTTGGTAGGATGGCCATTTTTATTATGTTGATCCTACCTATCCATGAGCATGGGAGATCTTTCCATCTTCTAAAGGCCTTTTCCATTTCTTTCTTCAAGGGTTTGAAGTTCTTGTTGTACAGGTCCATTACTTGCTTGGTTAGAGTTACCCTCAGGTATTTTATATTGTTTGTGGCTATTGTGAAGGGGGTTGTTTCCCTTATTTCTTCCTAAGCCCATTTGTTTGTTGTATAAAGAAGGGCTTCTGAATTCTTTTGAATTAATTTTGTATCCAGCCACCTTGCTGAAGGTGTTTATCAGCTGTAGGAGTTCTCTAGTGGAATTTTTGGGGTTGCTTATGTATACTATCATATCATCTGAAAATAGGGATAATTTGACTTCTTTGTTTCAAAATTGTATCCCATTGATCTCATTTAGTTGTCTTATTGCTCTAGCAAAAACTTCAAGTACTATATTGAAGAGATATGGTGAAAGTGGACATCCTTGATTTGTCCCTGAGTTTAGAGAAAATGCTTCAAGCTTCTCTACATTTAATCTGGTGTAGGCCACTGGCTTGCTGTATATTGTGTTTATTATTTCCAGATATGGTCCTTGTATGCCCATTGTCTCCAGAACTGTTATCATGAAGGGGTGTTGGATTTTGTCAAATGCTTTTTCAGCATCTAGTGAGATTATCATGTTTTTTTTTCTTTCATCTTGTTTATATGGTGAATTACATTGATAGACTTTCACATGTTGAACCATCCCTGCATTCCTGGGATGAAGCATACTTGATCATGGTGTATGATACTTTTGATGTGTTCTTGAATTTGGTTTGCTAGTATTTTATTAAGTATTTTTGCATCTATGTTCATGAGGGAGATTGGTCTGTAGTTCTCTTTCTTTGTTGGGATTTTGTGTGGTTTAGGAATCAGGATGACTATGGACTCATAGAATGAGTTTGGCAGTGTTCTTTCTGATTCTATTTGTTGAAAGAGTTTGAAGAGTATTGGTGTTAGCTCCTCTTTGAAGGTCTGGTAGACGTCTGTGCTAAATTCATCTGGCCCTGGGCTTTTTTGGTTGGTAGATTTCTAATGACTGTTTCTATTTCCTTAGGGGTTATAGGGCTGTTTAATCAGTTAACATGATCTTGATTTAGCTTCCGTAGGTGGAATCTATCAAGAAAATTGTCCATTTCACTTAAGTTTTCTAATATGGGGGAGTATAGATTTTTAATGTAGGACCCAAATATTCTCTGGATTTCCTCAATGTATGTTGTTATTTTTCCCTTTTCATTTCTGATTTTGTTGATTTGGGGTTTTTCCCTCTGCCTTTTAGTTAATTTGGTTAAGGGTCTGTCTATTTTGTTGATTTTCTCAAAGAACCCACTCTTGGTCCATTGATTTTTTTGTATAGTTCTTTTTTTTCTAAGTTGTTGATTTCAGCCCTAAGTTTGATGATCTCCTGCCTTCTGCTCTTCTTGGGAATGTTTGCTTCTTTTTTTTTTCCCAATTCACCCAGTTTAGCTGTTAATTTGATAATATGAGCTGCCACAATTTTCTTTTTGAAGGCACTTAGTGCTATGAACTTTCGTCATAGCACAGCTTTCATTGTGTCCCATAGGTTTGGGTATGTTGTGTCTTCATTTTCGTTGGATTTTAAGAAGTCTTTGATTTCCTTCTTTATTTTTTCCCTGACCAGGTAGCCATCCACTAAAGAGTTGTTCAATTTCCATGTGTGAGTAAGGTTTCTGTTGATTCTGTTGCTGTTGAAGTCCAGCTTTCTTCCATGGTGGTCTGATAAGATACAAGGGGTTATTTCAATTTTCTTGTATCTGTTGAGGCTATCTTTGTGTCCAACTATATGGTCGATTTTGGAGAAGGTTCCATGTGGTGCTGAGAAGAAGGTGTATTCTTTTGTGTTTGGGTGAAAGGTTCTGTAGATATCTGTTAGGTCCATTTGGTTCATGATCTCTGTTAGACTCATTATTTCTCTGTTTGGCTTCTGTCTTGATGATCTGTCCATTGTTGTGAGTGCGGTGTTGAAATCTCCCACTACTAATTTGCGATTTAAGTTAGAAAAGTTTCTGTTACAAATGTAGGTGACTTTGTATTTGGGGCATAGATTTTCAATATTGAGATGTCCTCTTGATGAATATTTCCTTTAACAAGTATGTTCATGCCCTTCTAGCTTTTAAAGTTTCTGAGGAGAAGTCAGGTGTAATTCTGATGGGTCTCCATTATATGTGACTTGACCGTTTTCCTCTTACAGCTTTTAACACTCTTTCTTTCTCTGTACATTTGGAGTTTCAATTATTATGTGGCGAGAGGAGGTTTTTTTCTGATCTAATCTGTTTGGTGTTCTGTAAGCCTCTTGGATTTTTATTGGCATCTCTTTCTTTTGGTTTGGGAAGTTTTCTTCTACGGTTTTGTTGAAGATATTTCCTGGACCTTGGAGTCAGGAGTCTTCTCTTTCCTTTATGCCTGTAATACTTAGGTTCTGTCTTTTCATTGAGTCCTTGATTTCTTGGATGTTGTGGGTGAGAGATTTTTTTTTTTAGCTTTCTCATTTTCTTTGGATGTTATATTGATTTCTTCCATCGAATCTTCCATGCCTGAGATCCTGTCTTCCATCTCTTGTATTCTATTTTTGATGCTTATATCCATAGTTCCTGTTCTCTTCCCTTGATTCTGCATTTCCACTCTTAACTCTGACTGTGTTTTCTTTACTGTTTCCACTTTCATTTTCATAGCTTGAATGATTTTATTTGTTTTGTGCATCCTGCTCCAATTTGCTGGTGTTTGCCTCGAAATCTTTCATTGCCCTGTCTTTTTCCTGTTCAAGTTGCCACTTTGGCTTGGAGCTCTCTAATGTTATTATCCATTGCTTTCGCTTGTGAAATTGTGGATTCTTTGAATTCCTTCATAGATTTAAATTCTTCTTGAAATGACTCTATCACTTTCTATAATGTAGAATTGTCATCGTTTTCATGTGTTTCAGCTGTGGTGAGATGTTCAGGACTTGATGTACTAGCATAGTTGTGTTTTGTTGGAGTCATGTCTCCCGGACTTCTGTTGTTTCTGTTTTTTTCTCTGACCTTTAACCATTTTGATGTTATTAGCTGTCTGCTCATGTTGCCTTCTGGGCCGGATCCAAAGGGGGTGCTTTGGTGTAGCAGTCGAATTGCTTGGCGATCTGTCGCTTTCCACTGTCTGTATGGGGCCTTGTGTGGATGTTCTCAGTGTGTCTCTAAGAGCTCACCCATTCCTGTTTCATCCCAACTGGTGACTCAGGTGAGGGGTTGTGATGGTGATGTGTTCCTGTAGATTCCTGGGATCCAACTGGTCATCCTATAGATGACAATGCAGGTTGGCAGGCCTCAGGCTGTTGGGTGGGGTTGTAGCTCCCCTGCAGTGTATATATTGGACCATGTTTGAGGTCCTCCCAGGCTACTCACAGGGGGTTCTCAGGGTCAATGTGCATCTAATAGCCAGATGCACTGTGAGCTGGTGCAGCCTATTCCTAGGCAATGAGGAATGGCCCTGGATTGCTTCACTGCTCCCAAGACAGAGGTCTCTATGTTGCACATTATGTGTTCAGCCTGCAATGGCTCTGGTGGTATGTATAGTCCTGTGTGTCCAGGCACAGATTCTGTGGACTTTGGAGGTCCCAAGGCCTGTTGGAGTCTTGAGAGGACCTGACTCCATGCCTGTAAGGTGTGTCACTCAGCTGTGACTCCCAGGTCAAAACCTCACTAATCCAGGGGGTGGAGGTATATATGCTTAAGCTCTGGTTTCCTGCCGGAAGGGCCCGTACTATCCAAAAAGTCTGATAATAATAATAAAGACCTCACAGTTTGCCCAGGGTTGGACCCTGTGGTGGGCAAATCTGCCTTCCATCCCTGTAGCCTTTTCTGCCACTATCAGAGCTCTGCCTATGTGTGTATGGAGCTGGCTTTGGATACTGGCAAATGGGGCCACTGTCATCCACGTTCTCGTACACTGCAGTTGAGTGTAACCTGCAGCCAAAAGAGTATCCCGCTGCTCAATCCAGCTGGAGCTTTTTTTTTTCCCAATGACTGTAAATCCAATAGAGAGGCCTGTCCAGTACCCTTCTGGGGGCTCACAGTATGTATGGGCTTTCCAAAATGTAGCTGTGGACCTGCTGGCCGCTGGGCTGATGCGTTGTGGAACCGTCAGCTGCTGCGGGCCAGCCACTGTGCACCCACCGCGCATTGCTAAGAGTGTGTGGCGCTCCCACAGGTCCGAAACCTTTCACTAAATAGCCTGAACACCTGCGTAGGATGGGGTGGGGGGAGCAGTAGGCTGGTGAGAAACCCTGTGTGGGGTCTGAATCTGCCGGCTGTGTATTAGAATGGATCTTACCCGGTGTTGCTCCTGGTAGGGGGAACCCAATTCCTGGATTCAGAGGCTTCTGTGTATGTCTGAGAGAGAGAGGGAGGGAGAGTCCTGCCTAGGGACTTTTAATGGTCCCTGGGTATCTGGGTGAAACCCAGGTGGGTCGAGTCACTCAGGTTTTTGCACAGCATCTTATAACTCTGTGGCTTTATGGCTATTTTCCTCAAGATCAAAATGTGTCTGTGCATGCCGCCACCATCTTGGATCCCCCCACCATCTTGGATCCCCCATAATTACTTTCTACATAAAGAGGTTGATAGAAATTTGATTACCAGTAGAAAGGGAGGAGACCAGAAACCAACATACTTCTTAAGCTACGCTGCAGGAGAAGGCTACAGCATTCCCTAAGGGATTTCAGGGTTCCAAACAAACCCAAAAATATAAAAATAGACAAGACCTGGAAAAAATAGGCCATTACTAATGATACCATAAGACAATAATCCTTGAACAAAACACAATCCGCCCATAAAGAACATTCAACTTTGAATGAGGCACACTGTATGTTTATGGCAAAGTGATAGGATCTAGAATCACCTGGAGACAAACTTCCAGGCATGTCTGTGAGGAAATTTCTGGATCAGATTAATCGAGATAGGAGCACTGACTAGAACTATGGGTGGCACCATTCTATGGACTAGGATCTCAGACTGAATCAAAAGAAAATGAAGTGAGCACAAACACCTATTGCTTCCTCTTAACTCATTCTAATGCACTGCAATAGCTGCCTCCCTGACCTGCTCAGGGCTCTGCTCCCTTGCCTTGCTGTGATGTAGTATACTCTCAAGCTGTGAATGAGAATAAATCTTTTACCCCCTATGTTGCTTTTGTCAGTGTGTTTTATCACAGAAACAGAAATTTTAACTAATGCACGTACTCCTTGTTGACACACGAAGCACAGTTCTCATCTCAAGGTGATCAGAAATCCTTTATTCTGGAGTCAAATTTAAATGACCACACCCTGGGAACACAAACTCAGCTTACCATAAATTCTATGTTCCAACATGCTAGTAATTTCATAGTTTCTATAGTAACAAAACAAAGAAATTTCTTTTAAATACATTTTTGGAGATACCAGGTAGACATGTTCAAGTAAAGTGAGGAGAGCTTTGTTCCAGGTCTGAGATGATACCTGATGACATTCTTAGCTTTTATGTTTGGGGAAGCTGGATGTCTTTACAAAACACTGACTGATCGATCACTCATACTACTTTAGGCTAGATGCAAAGGGAGGAATAAATGGCTACTAAGGAGGCTATCAACAGTCAATTATAACTCAGTTCTCCACTTACAACCATCCAACCTGACCACATCATCGAAGCTTTAGTTTCAATCAGCTTTCATATTTGGTATAGAAGTACTGGAAAACATGTGTTCTGGCAAGTGGTTGTTAATGATCAGAAGCCAAAATTAAAATTCCAAGTAAATGGCATTGCAATAGAAGGTTTTAGGAATACAGAAGCTGTTGTAACTCTCATTTAACAAAAATCTTGGAATTCAGAATGATCATTTCAAAAAGTTTATACTCAGTTTTTATGAACTGGAAGGTTATATCAAGTAAAACAAAGAGTGAAGTGATTTAAATGTGTGGGACCAGAAGGTCAAATAGGAAAGTTAAGGCCTTATGTGGTTGACAAACCCATAAATTTATGGGGAAAAGATGTTTCACAACAGCAGGGTTCTCAGATTAATGTTCCTACAATCCCAGAGACAGCACATAATGAAATAAGGACACAACAGAGATTGAGTTTCTAATCTTCTTTCTAGAAATTTCATTGACAAGCAATTTTTCTCCCTTCCAATCAGGGAGCAGATTTTTGGCTCTAGTTCTTGGAATCCTCACTGGACAGCAGCACAGGAGGCTTTCTGTGTAGAAAAAAAAAAAACTGCTACCATCAGACTGACTGCCATGTTCATAAGGCAATACCTTTTAGAGATTAAACATCTTCTTCAATAGCCTTCTTAAATGTTAAAACTTCTGTTATTATTAAACTATTATATAAGCCATTATGTTATAAAGTATATAAACTATTACATATAAGCTTCCATGTTACTTTTTTGATTTCCATTTAACATATTTTATAAGACCATTGTATATCTTCCAACTGGTAGCACAGGGGAAAATTGCTGTGTTTTGATGTATTTACTTAAAAAGTATTGCATTTTACTGTTTTAGTTTTGGGTGTGATAGGGAGTGATTTCATTAGCACCTTGACACACACATGGAAGTCAGAAGACACAGGGTAGGAGTCATTTCTCTCCTTCCACCATGTTGGTCCTGGGAACTAGACTCAGGCTGTCAGACTTGGTAGTAGGCACCCTTACCAGATGAGCTATCTCACTCACTCAATGTTCACTTATTAAGCATTTCCATCCATGTGAAATGTAACGTAGTCTCAAGAGTTTATTCTGAAAAACACAGTAAAACTTCATAGGTATTATATATCAGCCAAATAACTCAATATATTCATATTCCTTACTATTTGTAAGCTCCCAGGGCTCTCCTGAATTTACATAATTACTTTTAGAAGTAGGATTGTCAGTGATGATGGGGCAGAATCACTATTGCTATGTGTGGCCAGAAGAATTCCTTTAAGATTTTAGGGACCTCAGCTCAGTGCAAACTAGGATTTGTAAATTTTAGGACATGCTAGTATGATACAGCAGAGTTGGAGGGTTTTTTTTAACATTTTGATTGTATTTGAAAATTCCAACCATTTATATAATGTATAGAGATTATATCCATCCAGAAATACTTCCCTGTAGCACCTACCCCTAGTGCTCCCATCCCATCTGTTTCCTAGCTTCATTTTCTCTTTATTTATGCCTCTTTATTTATTTATCACTAATTCCCAGAATACAATCAGTGTCTCTCATATATGCATGGGGCTTAGGAAGCCTACCAGAAGCCAAAACGCCATGGAAAGCAAAGCTCACTTGTTCAGCAACTTTCAAATGCCAACAGCAACTCTACTAAGTGCAGAGGTGAGGCCCCAGGAGCCCCACTCCCAACCATGACAGAATTTTGACTGTCTTGATCTTGTGCAGGTCATGTGCAAGTAACTACAGCTGTTGTCAGCTGATGCTTGAAACAGCCATGACATGTCCATAGTCAGAATTTCATAGCTCTCCCCATTTAACAGGTTTCTACATTCTTCCCCTCCCCCCACTTCTACTAAGTTCCTCACCTTGTTTGATGAGAAATTGATGAAGATGACCCAATTACAGATGGGCACTTAGAATTATTTATACTAGCACCTTGACCAGTTATGAATCAGAGTTGGAAATTTTTGTGAAAATATTTTAATGTTGCTTAAGAAGAGAAGTTATATGAGTAAGAGGATTAATCTAAGAACAAGAGTTTATACTTTTCAGAGAAAACTGAAGACAGTAAGGCACACCCCAGTGTAGGTACAGGCTCCTCAAAGTTGAGTGGCAATTAATTATCTTAACATTAGCCATATATAGCATTTTTGTGACTGTAAAGTTACAATTCATAGAGTTGCTAAGAATCCATTTTTTCAGTCTCTTTTCTCTTTCTTTTGATTAGTGAGATTATAGGTTGTTTCTCCAGGTGACTTGGACAGAATAATAATAAAAATCACAACCCATTAATATTGCACAGAGGTCTAATACATGTCCTTCCCTCATCAGTTGAGTGAAATTACTAAAAAATTGAAGGTTTATAATTAGGAAGAGATAAAGAGCCTAGGCAATTTTTAATTTTGCTGGAATTCTTGATTCTTTGCTGGAAGAAGATTCAACTGGATTCTAGGGTTTGAGGCTACCACCTTACTCACCATGTCATCATAATGTTTTTCTATCTTGATCTGGGACTAGAGTTCAGATCACAAACCTCCTATTGCAACTCTAATTCTGTTGCAATGTCCTTCTAGTGACAGTCTGTCAATGCTCTCTATATTTTCCCCAAATTCACAAAGCCCCCTTTTCTGGTTCTTAGTTTTATAGATAAAATTTTAAAAAATATAAATAAAATTTCTTAGTCTGAAAGATAAAATGGGCTCTGAAGTAAATTCAAGGACAATCTTATTGGAGTTTAAATGAATAGAGCTAGAAGGAAACAGCATAGGCAAGACAAAGCTCTCAGCAGCTGTCTAGAGTATATGGGAGCAGAAAAAGGAAAGTCGCTTTTAGTGTCAAACACCAAGAAAATCTGCTAGTAACTGCACCAGGGCAGTGAGGTGGAATCTACAAAAAGAAGGAGCATGAAGTGTCAGGAGATTCAAGACTAAGATTTTAGCTCATGTCTGAAAGAAAACCAAGAGGAGGGAAAAGCTATGCTTTCTGTGTTAGGAGCAGCTTAACAGTAACAGTCTGTGATCAACTGCCCCAAGTCCCGGAAGAGATAAAGTTTTTGGATATGTAAGTGAATTTCTTACTAAGGTAATAGCAGCTCCCCCCATCTCATCTTGTATTTGGTTAGACACTATTTCATCTTGCAATCTGGCTTCAAGCTGTTCTTTAGATCTCTAGCTTTGTGTAGGAAAGGGAAACCCGAAATACTATCAGCCAGTGAGCAAGCCATTTGTAAAGTCAGTTGCTGACCATTAACTATGTTTGTCAGAGAATATCATCAAATTAATATTTATATGTCTTAAAGGGGTGAATGTCCAGCCATAAACATCAGAGACATCTGAAGTCTACATGACAAAGGATCTTAGGGACAATGAATGAAGCATTACTTTGACCAGAGAGAGATGACACATAAAACACTCTATTCCAAATGGTGTCTAGGAAACAGCTGCCTGGAAATTCTTCTCCCATTCTCCTTCACTCTGCCTAGCTTCTTCTATCAATATATCCACTAGATTAGATTATAATTATATTTGGAAGCCTATAAATATGTGTTGACTACTTGTGGTTCAAAATAGCTAATGCCTTCAATCCAAGCCCTAGAGAGGCAGAGGCAGAGGCAGAGACAGGGGGACCTCTTTGTTCAACACCAGCTCTATATAGTAAGACCCTTTCTCTAAATAAATAAATAGATATAGGTAGAGGATATATAGGTAGATAGATATACTGATTGATTTTTAAAAAGTAATCAAAAACATAGGGCTAAACCTAGAATAGACAGCACTATTGGAAATATGCAAGAAAGAAAGAGAAAAAATACAGCCAGTTTCTACTCAATATGAAGTAGTAAAAAAATACAAATGTATTAATGGGGTAGGGTGCTTGCTGCCAAGACTGAGGACCTGAGTTCAATAACCTGGGCCCACATAGTAGAAATTGCAAGTTGTGCTCTGAATTCAATACACATAAGATCAAGGATTCAGTGTTGTTTGCTTAGAGTTTCTAAAACTTTTCATTTCTTGTACCTCTTTTTCAGAAATACAGAGGACTACTAAACATTCAAAATGCTAGATTCATGATCTTCTGTTCATGTCCTAGGTAGGTATGAGAATCATTTTTGATGCTAACTTCTCTTTGGCTGATGTTCCCAATGAAGGCATTTTATAGAACATATTTATTTACAAGCACTTAGTATTTCCTATCATAAAAGAGGCATTACTTTACACTATATTTATGCAAAGACATTCAAATTTTGAACTGGTTAATAAACACACATATATACTATATATTAATACTATAAGTTATAACATACATATATACACTTATGTATGTATATGTATATATGAATGTATGTATGTATGAATGTATAATTTGATTTGTTTTGCTTTGCTTTGCTTTTAGAGATAGAACCTTGTGAACCTCAGGCTGGCCTCAAACTGTCTATATAGCTATAAATGACCCTGAAAATTTGACCTTCCCCTACCTAGTGCTGAGATAACAGGTATGTATTACCATGCTAAATTTATTGAACATCTAAACATACTTATGTGACTCCATAAAGATCTGTCCACGAAAATGTAAAAGTCACAGGTTTGAAAATGTGACAGTCTTTTTTTAAAAACATTTTTGAGATAAAATTATTTGGCAGGGTAGTGGTAGCACACACTTTAAATCCCAGCACTTTGGAGTTGCTGATCTGTAAGGTAGATCTGTGAGTTCAATGCCAGCCTAGTGTACGGAGCAAGTTTCAGGACAGCCAGTGCTCCACAGAGAAATTCTTTCTCAACCCCCCCCCCCAAAAAAAATGAGATGTGTTTTTCTATAGTTTGATTTTTTTTAGTATATTCTTTAACCTGTTTTCATTAAATACCATTATTAATTATAGGATGAAGGTCAAAGGCAGAATATTTGCCTAGCATGTATGAAGACCTAAATGAGGACATAGGTTAATCCCCAAAACCAAAGGAAAGATAAATAAATCTCATTAATAGGTTGGTATATAAAATCATGCAGATGTTATGGTTTCTATTTCATGTTCTAAATTGTCTGAATTTAAGTAATATGAACAAGTTAGGAAAATAGAGAATGCATATGTAAAATTAACAATCAATGAATTGATTGTTACTACTTTTGAGAGGAGGTTTAGATATATAAGTATTGATTTTAACTGCTGATAGCTATGTCAAACAATTGATGCTACAATTTTCATTTTTGGAAAAGCTCATGTGTCCAGTAATTAAAATAAAATCATGTGGCCTAATGATTTCCATTTGAAGATGCATGTATTTGACTTGAATTTGTGAATCTGAAATGGAGATGCATGCCAATTTTGTGATGTTATTAATACCAGAAATTAAATAATATTCTTTTACACTAGGTATAATTAACTCTGACAATTGATCTGTCTCCTCAGAAATCATTAATGTAACATTTGGGACTAAGCTTTATTCAACTCAAAAGAAACATTGCAGACTATGAAAGTAATTCAGGTAGCAAGTTTGCCTTTAAACTGTTTTTATGTAAGTGGGATTGAAATAGAGGCTGGGGAAAGGAGCACAAAAAATTTGAATTCTTACAGATATTGTAACCATTTCAGCAGAATACGTGTTCTAGCTCATATGTCAAAATTCAAGGAGTTAGTAATAAAGGACTAAGGTGAGTCCTCCTGCTTCAATTCTCTAATTAAACCATCTGTTCACAACATCCTAAACAATTTTCTTACATATCTGTTTTCATTTATTCAAAAGGACAATTATTTCACTCAAAAAATATAATGCTAAGAATAAAATGAGTCTCAAATTTGAACAAAGGAAATCATGATAAGTACTGGGCTTGAATATTCATTAGTGATTTGTTTTTAAACCAAACCACATTGCAGGGTTTAGTAAACAAATGTTGTTTCTAATAATGCTTTAATTTCTTTCATATGAACTTTATTCTATTGATTATAGAGCTTTGTAAAGTCTAAGTTTAGCAAATATGAGAACAGAGAAGCAAAATTTATTCTTATTTTCACATCAAAAATTGGAAAAATCTCATCTACATATCATCCTAAACAAGACATGCTCAATGATAACCCAATGGACATGGGACAGAAAAGCTGCTAGGGTCTCAACAATAGACAGAGAACCATAGGCAACTAGAAAATACCAAGAGATAGAGAAATAGTCTTCCCTGGGGGAGACCCCTCCATTGATTATTCAATACCAACTTGTCAGCCCTGAAGCCCTGAGATCAGATACATACAGGTAGAATAATACTGACTGTGCATGTTGTATTTATGTATTTAAGAATATCTATGTGGTGTGTTTGTGTGTGTGTGTGTGTGTGTGTGTGTGTGTGTAAAATAAATGAAAAATTGCCTTGAATGTGATAGCAAATAAGTTGCATATAAGGGGTTTGAGGGGAAAAAAAAAAAGGGAAGGGTAGATATGGTATAATTATATTGTAGTTTCAAAAAGTAAATTATTATATATAAATAAAAGCTAACATTATTTAAGTAATTATATTTCTACAATATTTTATAGGTAATTTAAAGGTATCCATATGCAAGTTGTGTATAAAACAGTTACAAGAGGTCCTTTTTCATCAGGATGCTCCAAGGGCCATAACTGTTGATAAGGCAATAGAGGATGAGAAAGTGTCACAACTTCGTAAGATTTCAGTTCCCAGAGTGCTAATTAGTTGTCGTGACATTAACATGCCTGTTCACAACTTAAATGAAAATACTTAGTTATTTATTTTTTGAAATGTGAGAAAATTTTATTTATCTGCATCCTTTGTCACTCTTATAATTGCAAAATGTATGCTGTTTTCTGTTTACAAAGGTCAAATACATTGTAGCCATCTAAGTGAAGTTTTTAGAATCAATAGACCCTTTTATACTCTTCTGTCTTTTCAAAGACATTAAGTTTTATAAACACTAATTACAATAGAAGTATAGGAAGTACATATGTATCATTGGTTAAGTATTTGTCTAACATGCCCAAGGTCCTGGGTTCATCCCTCAGTTCTACACATAATAGTGATCATAACAGAATTGGAACTAAAACAGATAGTGAAATAACAAAAATTTATTTTATTAACAATACATTAAGTTTTGGGGAATATCTCAGACATTACTATTCATTAGTGAAAGGAAGTCACAGGCACCTACCAGTAACATAGAATCATGTTCAATGGCATAAACTTCATTATTGGGAAAACACTGGTATATTTACCGAAGTATTTTGTGTGGTATGTCATCATCAAATTCTTAAACTTGTTAATTCTGTCTCTGTAGTGCTTGCTTTCTATATCATCAGGATTTTTCTTTAGTTTTCAACTTCTCAGAAAGACATTCTTCAGCTACTTCATTCTAAATCTATGTATATCTATCATCTACTGGAACCAACCTCTAACACTGGTTCTTTTTATAGCACTTACTGCTCTCTAAACTAGTTTTGTTTTTCATTGATTTCCTCTCTCAGAAAAAAAACTCCAGAAATTTTCTGCTTTCTGCCTTTTTTTCCTCAACATCACCAACTGTACTATGTAGAAGACAATAAAGAAATGTAAGCAACTGACTATAATTTCTGTAATTTATTCACTAATTTAGAAATTTTTCTGCCGGAGAGTAGCATTGTGATTATTGTCCTAAATAAAACTTTTTAATCTAAAAGCTGGTGGTCTAGGTATAAAAAAAAAAATAATCACTATTCCTTATATCTGAAATATTTCCCTGAAAATTTTAGACAAAATCAAAGACTTTGTATAACACACATGCTTAAAGCTGTCATGTAAAATTCTATAAATTCAATATCTAGATATCAAATAAACTCAGCTAATTTGGATCCAAAGCTATGTAAAATCCTAAAATATAAAACTATTTCAGTATTTTAACAAAGAAGCTTTGATTTCAGGAAACTACAGTATACCAAAAACTTCAGATGCATTAAAGTTACAAGCCATCAGTTCATATTCCCTGATTCAAAAAATACCTAAAATAGGGCATAATATCTGGAAACAACAAATGAAGTAACTGTATGGACACTTTTATTGAAGACCCTCTTAACCACAGGTTTTATACCTTTGTTCAAGGTGGCAGACAACAAGCAAAATAACTTTTATGTAGATAATTGTTCTCAGCCAAGCAGAATCTCAAATGACATTTTTCTCCTCCTCAAATTAGGTTATGATAGACAAGAAGTCCAAATGTAATCTCCTTTTTCTCAAGGTAGGACTATCCTTATTTTATAATTTAGGCTCCAAAGAGCTTCTTATAGAAAATTAAGTTTGTTCCCTGATGGACCATATTGGTGGCATTTCTATCCTTTACCATATCCTGTCTTCCTTAGTACATGTACCTAAGAAAAATCTCTTACAGATAAATCACTGGACCACGAGCTATTCAGGAGACATTGACCAATTATACCCAATCTCAATGTTTTATACTGTTTTTCCATATATATTTGAATAAATTTTACTATGCTAAATATTGAATCCAAACAGGTAGTGGATTTGGGTCTATAAGCTAAAAGGAATGGACAATAATCAGGTGTTATTAAATGGAGAGCTATTTGTGTAGCACAGATATCCAAAGCTTTTAAGTGATGCCAGAAATACAATGTCTGGTTTCTCAGTAAATTTGTGCAATGTTCAATATCTATAATAATGCTAAAGTACACTGATATTGATAAATATCAATATTAATTACATACATATATTAATATTCTAATTACATTTTCTTTAGAATACACCTGAAATAATAAACTTAAAGAAGAACTTAAAAAAAAAAGATCCTCAGGATCTTAGAAATATCAGCCCATGGTTGCTCAGGGTTGTGGCTAAAGGACTGTGGAAGGTAATACATGTGATGAGTACTTATTGCAGAAGTGGTCTATTCACCTGAAGATGGCCAGAAAACAAAAAGAGAAGAGAGAAAGGGGTTAAATCACTATATCTCCTTCAAGGATACTGCCTCAGTCAACTAAGTCCCCTAAATAGGACCCACACTTAAGGGGTTCTCTACCTTCACACCACGGCTTTAACACACAAGACTCAGGAGGACATTTCATATCCAATCTACAGGACCCATCAATGTTTTGATCCACACTTTTTTTAATTAATTAATTTTTTCAAGTTACATCTCGATCAAAGTCCCCTCCCTCCATCCTTCCAGGTCCTTCCCTCTCTCCCTCTTCCTTGTCTCTATCCTGTCCTTCTCCTCAGATGAGAGGAGGTCACACATATTGAACCCCCTCAGTTACGAGTTACTGTGAGAGCTAAGAGCTTCCTCTTGTACTGGGGCTTGATTTGGCAGCCCAACTAGGGTAATATGTTCCACTAACATGCAACAGGGTCCATAACTCGCTGCTGAGTGGTGTTTTTCATGGGATAGTTATGCTAGGTTCCTAGGTATTTGGGTCTGGAACCACACTTTAAAAAAAAAGTCCCACAGATTTACTTATTGTATATTCCCGATTAAGACTCACTTCCTAGTAGGGTTTTCTCATCAATGAGTACACTTCCTGATTTTCCTTTGGATACTGAAGTCAGCCTTTCCTAGATTACTAGAATATTGTCCTCTTAGTCCAAGCTGGCAGTGGATAATTAATCATATTGTCAAGAATATCTTTCTTGGGTTAAGGCTGTAGTTCAGTGGCAAAGTGCCTATCTACCATGCGAAAGGTTCAGGGTTCAATCGCCATCATTACACAAACTTCCTGTGCCATTATACATTGTTCTAATTAATTAGCTTTTTCTGGCCTTTACCATTAACCTTGATCTTGCTTTGGCCAGTTCCCTTCTTTATTTCACCTTCTGCCTAATGTCACACGGATTCCATTTCCATCTCCTGACTACAATTGAGATAGCTTCCATCCATCTGATGAGAGGAGAGGCAGGGCAATCTTGATTGTCCTCTACCTCATAGCAAGTGGAAGGTCACCCTGGGCTGCATGGTATCCAGACTTTAAAGTAAATATATCTACAATTGTGGTTTTACTCAGTATGGTAAATTGCAGTCATTTGACACTTAAAAAGCAAAATGTGTTCCTAAGCTATTGTTAGATGGTTTTTTTAACTTGTACACATTGGAAGATTATACTAGCCTAAATGTAGAAAACACAACCTACAACATACCCAAGCAATACAGTATCATTCCTTATTGCTCTAGAGTATAAAGTTTTATAGCTTTTACTGTACGGAAGATTAAAGGCAACTACAGCACAAAGTTCCATACATCTAAGTGCATCTAAACAAAAATGTTTCAGCAAAAGCTAGAGGACAGCCTGTGTTCACAGTAACAAACTATCTCAAAAATTGTAGTTACATTACTAGTTCAAAGGAAGTTTTCAATCATTTCATAATCTTATGGGAACATTCCATTTATCAGTGATAGGAGATATTTTTGATTGCCATCTATCTAAGGGTGCAAATGAATGGAATCTAGATATTGAGGTAACTATGCTATAGTACACATGCAAAATGCAAAGTTTATCTTTAAACATGAAGAGTGTCAAGTTAGAGAAATTCTGATTTACAGAAATTATTCACTTTCAGATGTTTGTTTGTAGGTTTCTATAAAACTATAACAATAAGATTAGTCTATATCTAATTGATCTGAACTATAAATCATCCAAATATTGATAAAAAATAGTAGGTGCTGAACTAAAATGTGTTTACTTATGAATTCAATTTAGTTCACAAAAAATTCCAGCTTCTCTGCCATGACTGATGTACTGAGAGAGGTCTACTTTTGAGTCACTAGTTTTACCATTGAAAAAAACAATATTTGGAATCCTTGCTGATCTGTGGAGTATACTTCTATTTAGGGTTATCTTTCTGATTTGATTCAAGATGGAAACCGTAAAAGCCACTTAAAATGAGCCCGAGGTGGAAAGTGACCAGCATAAGACTCTTCAATGTGCCCTTAAGTAATCTGGAGAGCAGAGAAAACGTTCAGGTCTCAGCAGCAAATCAATCCATTAGTCACTACAGTAGTGGCTTTAGTCTCTGTTTCATCCTACTCTCCTCTTGACTTCTAAATTGTCCAAGTGTGAAATACACACAAAATCTATGACTCCTTAACCCTTTCCCTGGCATATCTCCTCAGTCAATGTAGGAAGCTTTAATCAATGATCATTTTGTGTTTTCCCATCCCAGGCTCAAACACAGGAGAATCTCTAGTTCTAAGCTGGACCACCATCTCCTACACGCTTCCCGGGTAATGATGATGAGAAAAGTGAATGAACCATCTGAAGATTCTCTAGGAATCCACGTCTCAAATCGACTTACTAGCTCTCATCCCAGTTTACCTTTTTAATTTTTTTTTCATTTATCAATTTACCATTCATCTCTCTCTCTCTCTCTCTCTCTCTCTCTCTCTCTCTCTCTCTCTCTCT
>CAJQZJ010033120.1:3284271-3317591 GCA_907164525.1 Lophiomys imhausi | reverse complement strand
TCTCTCTCTCTCTCTCTCTCTCTCTCTCTCTCTCTCTCTCTCTCTCTGTGTGTGTGTGTGTGTGTGTGTGTGTGTGTGTGTGTGTACACGTGCGTGCATATTGAAGCAGTTACTGGAAGTCAGAGAATATTTGTATATAAAATCAGTTCTCTCTTTTCACCTTTAGAAAGGTCCCAGGAATCAAACTCAAATTGTCAGGCATATTGGACATTCCTCATTATCCATCTTGTCATTTTGCCAGGCTTCTTGTCTTAATAGCTGAATATTCTAATTAATGTCAATTTTCAATAAAAAACTAATTTCCTGTTTATACAAGACAGATTGTGCATTTAGATTCCGTTGCTGTTTGCTATTTTATTAATTTAAGCCAGCCTATGAAGGAAATGGTTATATTATGATATTCTCATGCTTATGTGCCATTATACATTGTTCTAATTAATTAGCTTTTTCTGGCCTTTACCATTAACCTTGATCTCGCTTTGGCCAGTTCCCTTCTTTATTTCACCTTCTGCCTAATGTCACACGTATTCCATTTCCATCTCCTGACTATGACTGAGATAGCTTCCATCCATCTGATGATCTCTTATCAAGTTTTCTGACTTTGCTTTTGAGAGAGACAGAAGGCTCATGTAGTTTGTATGTCACTCACCACCATTTTGACATTAGATAGGTTACTAATTTTCTGCATTTTTCAATTTTCTTATCTCTAAAGTGGAAATGATGATAGCATTATCTCATAGTACTTCCAAAACACTTAAATCATTTCACAAAGCCCTGCACACAAGTAATTATAATATTATTAAAAAAGAATGTTAAATATTCCCTCACATTTTGAAACTGACCTTTTAACTAACTTATTAAATATTTTTACTTAACTTTCTTAAGAGTTCTTAAGCAGAAATTATATTGTCTGTAATAAAAAATAATTTAATCTCATTTTTCTACTGTTAATCCTTATATTTTGTTGTATAAGATTATTCAAGAACATGTTTTGCTAATATATCTTGTTGGTTGGCATTCCATTTCTTTTTAAAATTTAGGGTTTTTTTAACTTAAACTTTTGAATCGTGATCATTATTTTTCATTGACCCTGTTTGTTTTTCCACATTTCTTACTTTTTTATTATGTGTGGAGGGCAGGAAGGCTAATGAGGGTGTGTGCATCTGAGTGTAGATGTTGCTAAGGCCACAAGAGGCCATCTTTTCCAGGTCCTCTGCAAGAGCAGAATTTGCTCTTATTCACTGAGCTATCTCTCTAGCTCCCCCTTTTTTTCATATACCTTGATCTATCATCTCACAATAAGAAATGATATTTAATTCGGAAATGTTTCTCATGCTGTCTCTTGGGATCATCTTAATGTCAATTTAATTATTTGCACATTATTATGGCAAGAGTATCCAATGATGCATTTCACCAGGGACCCATAGCAGTAGAAAAAGGAGACTATGAGCCAAGACCTCTGAAAGTGTGGGTTGAACTGAATCTTTCTTCTCTGAAGTTGTTTTTTTATGAAACTTTGTCACAGTCAGAAAAGCTGACCACAAAAAACATACCCAGAAATGAGACTGCCGCTTTGTATGATAGTCTACTCTTTAATATTTTAAAGCAAACTTGCATACTATTATCAATACTTGCTGCATCAGTTTCTGGCTATATTCCAATATCCTATAAAGAAAAGTGCAAATGGTGCAGTCTAGTGGAGATGACTAGTGAGGCTGAGGATGCCTATATCTGCACTTCTTTTTTGAAGGACGGATTTGCAAGGTATTTCTATGGTTAGTAAAGGTTTGTCTCTGTTTGGCTTGGTTTTAGTCATTAGCCTTTGAACACACCATTCCAGATGCTTCTGTGGTTCAATGTTTGGCTTCAGATCTGCTGAGAATCATGAGAATAATACATATGATAGCAATGTTTCTATTAAAATATTTTCTTAGTTATTTTGTCACAACAACAAAATATTATCAAAATAGATAGTTACTCAGAAATTTAATTTTGTGTTTGTGTACTTCTACTTTTAAATTTAAGGTTTTGATTCTCTTCTATTGTTTTTAAAACTGAATGTTATTAAAAGTCATGTATTCTGGACTAAATTAAAGTAATATCATAGGCCATTCTAATAGGCTTTAGTGCTTTTGTTACACTAAGAAATTCCTTATAAAATATCCTGCTAATGGCCTGTATTTTTGTAAATATGTCACTGATTAAATGATACTTACACTTAAATTTCTAGGAAGCGACCATGGCCCACACACTTTTAGGTATTTTATTTTTAGGTTTTAGGTAACTTATTGAAGAGCAATTTGCTCCTTATTGAACTTTTCCATCCAGGACAGAAGTAGGAAGCTAATGAGGCTCTGGAAGTAAACAAGCTTCACAAGTCTAGGAAATTCATAAGATTCAAAAGGCTCCTCCTCAGCTCATTCCCCTAGAGAAACACAAATGCTCTTTTAATCAGAACAATTAAATTACACTAATACTTGTAGAAGTGGAGACTACATATGTGGTGCAGAAGACCCACACCCAAACTTTAGGGAGAGCTCAGAGAACCTCACAGAAGAGGGAAGGAAAGGATTGTAGGAATGAAGGAGTCCAGTGCATCAGGGGAACATGACCTATAAAGTCAACTATGTAGGGCTGATGGGGGCTCACAGAAACTGAAGCTTGGGTCTCTGTTATGTTCTCTGCATACATGTTCTGGTTACTTAGCTTGGGATTTTGTGGGACTGCTAACTGAGGGAGTGGGGTTGTCTCTGAGTCTTTTTCCTTACCTGATATCCTTTTTCTCTTACTGGTTGCCTTGTCCAGCCTTGATGAGGGTTTGCATGTATTCTTTTTATGCCTTGCTGGGTTGATATCACTGAAACACCTGCTCATTTCTGAAGGGAAATAGAGGAGCACTTCTGGGTGAGAAGGAAGGTGCATGGAGAACTGGAAGGAGTAGAAGGAGGGGTGGCTTCAGGCAGAATATATTTAATGAGAGAACATTTTTAAGAAAAGAAAGAAAAGACAGTCCAGGGGAGTGACTCACTGGGTAAACGTGTTTCCTACACAAGCTTGAAGATTTGAATTCAAATTTCTTTTTTTTCTTTTTTATTTTTTTAACAATTTTGTTTTTTATTTAAAAACAATAATAACAACAAATAGATTTTTTTAAAATTAGTTTATATATTTTTTCTTCAAGTTACATCTCAATCGCAATCCCCTCCCTACTCCCCCCTCCAGTCCCATCCTCCCACCCTCTTCTGCCTCAACCCACCCATCCCCATCCTTTTTTTTTTAAGTTTAAGGTATATCTTTTCTCCCCCAACAGCTCCCCCTTTCAGGCCAACAAATAGCTCTTTCTCTCATAATAATAAATACAATACAATACAACAGAAGTAATTAGGCCAAAATTATGAGAGTTATAAGGCTTAGCATACATTCTCAATGTCCAGTCCATATGTAATTGGAACCTGACTTTAAAGTTCCACTATCTAACCATCTCCATGAGTTTAAAGTTCTAGATCTAACTCAGCTTTCATACTAACTTGCATCAAATTTTAGAAATATCTTCTTGGATCCAGGGCACTTTCTTGATTCCTAAAGAACTCAAAATTTAATTATGAGACTCTAGCTATCTATTCTTCAACCACCTCAGAGACTTGAGAGGGATAAATATGTCTGATTATATAGGAAGTACAGGGCCTGCAGCTTCCAAAACTAAGAAATGACATACCAGTGGCTGCCTGGAGAGTTCCCATTTTCTCTCCATATATTACAGCATCGATCTTCAGTCGTTTGGCCCCGTTTCTCTGACAGACATTGGTTGTAGAGCACGAATTATGAAGGACTTGCCTACCCTGTCTTGGCAGAGCTAGGTTGTTGACTTATCTGCTTCCAATTTTTGTCCTTTTTGGACAGCATTCTGTCTACAGTTGGAGCAAGGGGTTTTTTCTGCCAAGAGATAAGCTTGCCACTAATTCAATCATCTCCCACTGGAGATTCTTCAATGCTCATCTTCTACTTGGAGTAGAATAGGGGGTGCTGTCAGGAGTTGACATGTCTCGATATCAAAAATATCTAAAGTTAAGCGAACATCTTTGAATGCCATATTCTGCAGAACTCTTGAGGTTTTTGAAGAGGCCCTATCTATATCTTATATTAGGATAAGCAAATGTTGCTTGTCTCTTTGCAACTTGATTTCTGATTAGCTTACAAAATAACTATAGTAGACTGTCATAGCACCTAATAAAATGACAGGCTTGCATGACTATTAGTTTACATTTCTTAATTATCCTAAACAGTTTATGACAATTAGTAGCCAAGGCCAAAACTTCATATTTCATTTTTTTTCTTTATCCCCTGATCCTTCCATCCTGCTTCTCTGGAGTGTGTGTCCCTTTATAGCAGTCCTTCACCCCAGTTCATAGGTCATATGAGGGCCAGAAGCCTCCTCATACAATGGGGGAGTCTATGAGGCAGTATCACCAGTGAAAAGTGTCTCATTGCCAGGGAGAAAGAACTAAAAACCCAAACAAACAAATAAGCTGACAAACAGATAAAAAAGAATAAAAAAATAAAAATAAAAATAAAGGAATAAAAAATAAAAAGTCTATGTCCATGTTCCCTTTGGTGTGTTGGTTGTAGCATCGATATCCTCTACTATATAGCTAAAATCCTACTATAAGTGAGTAGATGGCATATTCATCCTTCTGAGTCTGGGTTAGCTCACTCAGGATGAGCTTTTCTAGCTGCATTCACTTGGCTGCAAATTGCATAATTTCATTGTTCCTGATAGTTGAATAATATTCCATTGTGTATATGTACCACAGTTTTTTAACCCATTCTTCTGTTGAGGGACATCTGGGTTGTTTCCATTTTCTAGCTATTACAAGGAAGGTTGCTATGAACGTAAATGAGGAAACTTCCTTATGATTCTGTGAGGAGACATTTGGGTGTATACCCAGAAGTGGTATGGCTGGGTCCGGAAGCAAAGCTATTCCAAGTTTTCTAAGATATCGCCAGACTGACCTCCATAGTGGTTGCACAAGCCTGCACTGCAACCAGCAATGGACGAGGGTTCCCCTTTCTCCACACCCTCGACAGCATGTGCTGTCATATGAGCTTTTGATCTTAGCCATTCGGACAGGTGTGAGATGGAATCTCAGAGTCGTCTTGAGTTGCATTTCTCTGATGATTAAGGATGTTGAGCATTTCTTCAAGTGTCTCTCAGCCATTAGGGATTCCTCCTTTGTGAATTCTCTATTTAGCTCCATCCCACATTTTTTGATTGGATTATTTGGTTTCTTGGCATTTAATTTCTTGAGTTCTTTGTAGGTTTTGGATATTAGCTCTCTGTCAGATGTGGGGTTGGTGAAGATTTTCTCCCAGTCTGTAGGCTGCCGTTTTGTTCGAATGGCAGTGTCTTTTGCCTTACAGAGCTTTTCAGTTTCATGTGGTCCCATTTATTGATTGTTGATCTCAGGTCCTTAGCTGTTGGTGTTCTGTTCAGGAAGTTGTCATCTGTGCCAATGAGTTCGAGGGTTTTTTCCACTTTTTCATCTAGTAGATTTAGGGTGACCAACCTTATATTGAGGTCTTTGCTCCACTTTGATTTAAGTTTTTTACAAGGTGATATGTATGGGTCTAATTTCATTCTTTTACAACTGGACATCCAGTTGGACCAGCACCATTTGTTGAAGATGCTGTCCTTCTTCCATTGTGCCCTTTAGGCTTCTTTGTTAAAAATTAGGTGGCCATAAGTGTGTGGATCCAATTCTAGGTCTTCAGTTTATTCTATTGATCTACTGGCCTGTTTCTATACCAATACCATGCTGTTTTTACTACTATTGCTCTGTAGTACAGCTTGAAATCTGGGATGGTGATACCTCCAGATTTTTTTTTTTATTGTAAAGTGTTGATTGAGCTATTCTGTTCTTTTTGTGGTTCCATATGAAATTGAGAATAGCTGTTTCCAAGTCTATAAAGAATTGTGTTGGTATTTTGATAGGAATTGAGTTTAATCTATATATTGCTTTTGTAGGATAGCCATTTTTATTATGTTGATCCTACCTATCCATGTGCATGGGAGATTTTTCCATCTCCTAAAGGCCTCTTCCATTTCTTTCTTCAAGGGCTTGAAGTTCTTGTTGTATAGGTCCTTTACTTGCTTGGTTAGAGTTACCCACAGGTATTTTATATTGTCTGTGGCTATTGTGAAGGGGGTTGTTTCTCTTATTTCTTTCTCAGCCCATTTGTTTGTTGTATAAAGAAAGGCTTCTGACATTTTTTAATTAATTTTGTATCCAGCCACCTTGCTGAAGGTGTTTATCAGCTGTAAGAGTTCTCTGGTGGAATTTTTGGGGTCGCTTCTGTATACTATCATATCATCTGCAAATAGGGATTATTTGACTTCTTCGTTTCCAATGTTTATCCCTTTGATCTCCTTTAGTTGTCTTATTGTTCTAGCAAGAACTTCAAGTACTATATTGAAGAGATATGGTGAAAGTTGACATTCTTGTCTTGTCCCTGAGTTTAGAGGAAATGCTTCAAGCTTCTCTCCATTTAATTTGATGTGTGCCACTGGTTTGCTGTATATTTTCTTTATTATTTCTAAGTATGGTCCTTGTATGCCCACTCTCTCCAGAACTTTTAGCATGAAGGGGTGTTGGATTTTGTCAAATGCTTTTTCTGCATCTAGCGAGATTATCATGTGTTTTTTTTTTTTCATCTTGTTTATATGGGGAATTACATTGATAGACTTTCGTATGTTGAACCATCCCTGCATTCCTGGTATGAAGCCTACTTAATCATGATGTATGATACTTTTGATGTGTTCTTGAATTCGATTTGCTGGTATTTATTAAGTATTTTTGCATCTATGTTCAAGAGGGAGATTGGTCTAAAGTTCTCTTTCTTTGGTGGGTCTTTGTGTGGTTTAGGAACCAAGGTGACTTTGGCCTTATAGAATGAGTTTGGCAATGTTCTTTCATATTCTATTTGGTGAAAGAGTTTGAAGATTATTGGTGTTAGCTCCTCTTTGAAGATCCGGTAGAATTCCGTGCTAAGGCCATCTGGCCCTGGGCTTTTTTTGGTTGGGAGATTATTAATTACTGTTTCTATTTCCTTAGGAGTTAGAGGGCTCTTTAATCTGTTAACCTGATCTTCATTTAGCTTTGGTAGGTGGAATCTATCGAGAAAATTGTCCATTTTGCTTAAGTTCTCAAATTTGGTTGAGTATAAATTTTTAAAGTAGGATCTAAATATTTTCTGGATTTCCTCAATGTCTGTTGTTATTTCTCCCTTTTCATTTCGGATTTTGTTGATTTGTGTTTTTTTCCCTCTGTCTTTTAGTTAATTTGGCTAAGGGTCTGTCTATTTTGTTGATTTTCTCAAAGAACCAACTCTTGGTTTCATTTATTCTTTGTATAGTTCCTTTTGTTTCTAAGTTGTTGATTTCAGCCCTAAATTTGATGATTTCCTGCCTTCTGATCCTTGTGGGGGTATTTGCTTCTTTTTTTTTCCAACTCTCCCAGTTTAGCTGTTAATTTGCTAATATGAGCTGTCACAATTTTCTTTTTGAAGGCACTTAGTGCTATGAATTTTCCTTGTAGCACAGCTTTCATTGTGTCCTGTAGGTTTGGGTATGTTGGGCCTTCATTTTCATTGGATTTTAAGAAGTCTTTGATTTCCTTCTTTATTTCTTCTCTGACCCAATAGTCATCTAGTAAAGAGTTGTTCAATTTCCATGTGCATGTAGCCTTTCTGTTGATTCTTTTGCTTTTGAAGTCCAGCTTTATTCCATGGTGGTCTGATAAGATACAAGGGGTTATTTCAATTTTATTGTATCTGTTGAGGCTATCTTTATATCCAGTTATATGGTCAATTTTGGAGAAGGTTCCGTGTGGTGCTGAGAAGAAGGTGTATTCTTTTGTGTTTGGGTGAAACATTCTGTAGATATCTGTTAGGTCCATGTGGTTCATGATCTCTGTTAGACTCATTATTTCTCTGTTTGGCTTCTGTCTTGATGATCTATCCATTGTTGTGAGTCGGGTGGTGAAGTCTCCCACTACTAAAGTGTAGGAATCGATGTGTGATTTAAGTTTTAGAACCGTTTCTTTTACAAATGTAGGTGCTTTTGTATTTGGAGCATAGATGTTCATTATTGAGATGTCCTCTTGATGGATATTTCCATTAAGAGGTATGTATTGCCCTTCTCTGTCTTTTTTATTAACTTCAATTGGAAGTCTATTTTGTTTGATATTAGGACGGCTACTCCAGCTTGCTCCTGGGTCCATTTCCTTGGAAGACCTTTTCCCAGCCCTTTCCTTTGAGATAGTGTCTATCTTCAATAGTGAGATGTGTTTCTTGTATGCAGCAAAAAGATGGGTCTTTTTTATGGATCCAGTCTGTAAGTCTGTGTCTTTTTATTGGTGAGTTGAGTCCATTAATGTTGAGGGATATTAGTGACCAGGGGTTGTTATTTGCCATTATATTGTTATAGGTGGTCGTCTTTTGCTTCTTTTTGTTTAGTTGCTGTGGAGATTTCTATTTCCTCTGTTTTCTTGGGTGTAGTTATCTTCTCTGGGTTGGAATTTTCTTTCTAGGATCCTATGTAGGGCTGGGTTTGTGGGTAGATATTGTTTAAATATGATTTTGTCATGGAATATCTTGTTTTCTCCATCTATGTTGATAGAGAGTTTTGCTGGGTATAGTAGTCTGGCTGGGCACCTATGTTCTCTCAGTGCTTGTAGGACATCTGCCCAGGCTCTTCTAGCTTTTAAAGTTTCTGAGGAGAAGTCCGGTGTAATTCTGATGGGTCTGCCATTGTATGTGACTTGGCCTTTTTCTCTTACAGCTTTTAATATTCTTTCTTTGTTCTCTATATTTGGAGTTTCAGTTATTATGTGGCGAGAGGAGTTTCTTTTCTGATCTAATCTGTTTGGTGTTTTGTAAGCCTCTTGGAATTTTATTGGCATCTCTTTCTTTAGGTTTGGGAAGTTTTCTTCTATGATTTTGTTGAAGATATTTCCTGGACCCTGGAGTCGGGAGGCTTCTCTTTCCTCTATGCCTATAATTCTTAGGTTCCTTCTTTTCATTGAGTCCTTGATTTCTTGGATGTTGTGTGTGAGAGACTTTTTAGCTTTCTCATTTTCTTTGGATATTGTACTGATTTCTTCCATCGAATCTTCCATGCCTGAGATCCTGTCTTCCATCTCTTGAATCCTATTTTTGTTACTGATATCCATAGTTCCTGTTCTCTTTCCTTGGCTTTCCATTTCCATTTTTAACTCTTTCTGTGTTTTCTTTATTGTTCCCATTTTCATTTTCATGTCTACTATGGTTTTATTCATTTTGTACATTTCCTGCTCCAAATTGATTGTCTTTGCCTGGAAGTCTTCAATTGCCCTGTCCTTTTCGTGTTCAAGCTGAGCCACCTTGTTTTGAAGTTCTCTAATGGTGTTCTCCATAGTTTTCATTTGTGAAGTCGTTGCCTCTTTGAATTCCTTCATAAATTTAAGTTCTTCTTGAAGGGACTCTATCACTTTCCATAATGTAGAATTGTTATCGTTTTCATGTGTTTCAGTTGTGGTGATGTGATCCGGGTTGGCTGAAGTGGCATCACTTTCTTTTGTTGGAGTCATTCCGCCTTGAATCCAGCTTTTTCTGGGGCCCTTGGCCATTTGTCTTAGCCCTCTGTTCCTGTTGTCTTCTATTCTTACATCCAAAGGGGGTGCTTTAGTGTAGCAGTCGAGTTACCTGACTCGACTCCTGTAAGGTTTGTTTTTCCACCCTGCCTCTCAGGTGGAGACTTAACTTATCAAAGGGGCAGAGCTGTATACACTGAAGTTCTGGCTCCCCACCAGAAATGTCTATAGTAGCAAAAAAAGACCAATAATAATGGAAAAGACTTCACGGTTTGCCCAGGATTGAATCCTATGGTGGGTATAATCCACCTTCCCTCCCTGAAGCCAGCTCTGAAAACTGGAGGTGGCATCAAGGTCGACCAAGTTCCCATAAGCCGCAGTGGGTCGCAATCTACAGCCTGGTGGGTATTCTGCCATTGAGCCGCATGCACTCCTACAGGTGTGCAAGCCTTTGCCTGATAACCAGACCGTCTTTGTGAGACCTGGGGGGGGGGGGAGGGCAGCTGGCTGGAGAGTATCTCTGTGTAGGGTCTGAATCTGCCCGCTGGGTATTAGATTGGAACTTACCCATCGTGTCTCTCCTGGTGGGAGAGGGGGATCCCGATTCCCGGATCTGCGGCTTCTGTGCGTGTCTGAGAGTGGGAGGGAGCGTACTGCCCAGGGACTTTTAATGGTCCCCAGGTAGTTGGGTGAGACCAAGGGGGGAGGGTTGTGTCTCTTAGATATTTTTGTACAGAGTCATAGCATTCATGGGTTTCCCCAAGATTTAAATGTGTCCGTATGGGCCGCCACCATCTTGGATCCCTCCAAATAGCTTGAATTAAAATTTCTAATAACCGAATGAAAAATCAGGCCAGGTCCTGTGCTTGCTACAGTCTCCATGCTCTAGGGATTCCAGAAGGGGGTCAGGAAGTTCATTGGAATTTTTTGGTCACCAGAGAAGATCCTGGTCAAGTGAGAGACTACATCTCAATGGAGAGCAAGGTACACACACACACATCACAAACATCACCCACACACTCATACACCAAAAAAAAAAAAGAAGAAGAAAGAAAGGGTGAAACTAATTAGAAAGAAAGAATTTTTTATTACACTTGGTTTCTTATGAATTCTCTATTAGTAAATATTTAGTTTCGGCTTATAAAGACCATAAATAAAACCCATAGATAACTCATCCATACATAACTCATAGTGTTCTAATTGCTTACAAATCTCTAACAACTGCTTATCTAATGCAAAGAGATGACCTTTACTCTAGGAATAAATAAATGAACACAGAGAGAGAGGGAGAGGGTAAACAAATAATGGAGGCACAAAAATGCATTTATAAGGAGTCCTTTAAAGTGATCCACTTATTAATGATAACAATCAAGTATGTTTCCTTCAATGTCTCCTTGTGATCTTCATCCCATTCTGAAACCACAAAATGTTCTGAATTCATTCTTTTGAACCACTCAGTAAGAAAATTCAGAGACTGATAAAATGCATTTTGTCATGCTTTAAAATTCTATCCTCTGTATTAGTGAAAATAATACAAATGATTGCAGCCACAGGAGTTCCTCAATGTATGATGGCTATGTCATGATAAACCCATTGTAAATTGAAAATACATTGATAGTTCTTTTAATCAAAAACTCTACTGACCACCATAGCTTAGCAACAGTGCACTGGATGTGTCCACTGCACACCAACAGGACTTTGTGCTTGACCGGTGTCTACGGTCATTTGCTGCCCTGAATAACAGGAGAATTGAATTCAAGTTCAGAATTGGCAATTAAAACATATCTAACAGGGATATTACTTGAAAATAGAACAAGAAATCAAATACCAATAAATGTCCCTGACCTAGAATAGTACAACTTATGTCATTTACACATCACAATGGTTCAGGGGAAGTGTTCATTCAGAAAAAAAATCACAGACTCGAGGTTTGAGTTTTGAAGATTTCAGGGCCATTGTTATGCATTGCAAAGTTCTCTTGTTATTCTGTGCTTTGTTTGAACAGAAGAAAGGCATTTGTAAGTCTCCAATTATGCCATATGAAAGGATGGTGTAAAATAGTATTACATATATATACTATATATAATCTATTTTAAATTGAAAATACAGTATAAGGCTGTATGGAGTTTAAATATTCTCCTCTATAGTTGACATAGACTTATTAATTGATTTAAAATAGGTTTATCTGTGATGTTCTGGATTTTTGTAGATTAGATTGGCCTCAAACTCAAAGGGAACCAATCTGTCTCTGTCTTTGTCTCCCATGTTTTGGGAACAAAGGTATGCATTTATATATTTCTCCTTTCCTTTTCTCCTTTCTTTGGAGATTTAAATTCTATGTGGCTATATCTATCCTTATTGAGACAGGGTTTCTCTTTTTAGCTTGGGTATAGATTAGATTGGCCTTGAACACACAAGGAACCTGTTTTTTCCCTGTCTCCCAAGTTTTGAGATGAAGGTATGAACTTAAATAATTGAATTGCCCTTATTAAACAAAAACATTAATTAATTCATTTTGTATTAGCTTGAGTTCCAGTTCTACCATGGAAACCCCATTATTAAGGAGATCGGTATAAAATAGCATGATATGCTATTTGCTGTTTGCATGTTCTTCCATAGCCTAACTCTGGGTCCTTACATTGATTAAGAGAATATATCTCTTTCTCTCTCCTTTTTTTTCAAGACATGATTTCACTGTGTATCCAGTCATTATAAATGAGCACACAGAGACCACATGTTGATTTTAACAAGCCTTGGCCTGAGTTGAGCAATCTTGGCCCACCTAAGCTAGCTCATAATTCTATTACTCAAATATGATCCCATATATACATATGTCCCCTTGGACTGCCATTATCCATCATGTGCCAATGTTCCTGACCCATGTGGAATGAGGTTCTTTTTTCTATCCCATGGTGTGCATCCTCTTTCCTGCTGCTCCTGGCTGGAATGCTTAAATCCTCTGTCTAAAGCACAAGCTTCCTGTTCTAATCTCAGGAAGTCCCACCTTTCTCTGTCTTTGTCCAGTCTCCGGCCTCGGCATTTTATTTAACCAATCGGAGTCAATGTAAGTAACAGACAGAAAGCAGGACCACTTAATTAACAATAGTATAAATATTGGTAAACAATTTAATTATTTCTACAAATGGCCCCTAACATAATTTAATTATTTTTTTAACAATTAAAGAATCCCAGGGATAGATTACACAATGCTTTGCTAACTTCAAATTTCCTAAATGTTGGCTGTAGGGGCTGGAGAGATGGCTCAGTGGTTAAGAGCACTGGCTGTTCTTCCTAAGGGTAACTCTGGGTTCTTACATTGGTTAACAGAATATATCTCTTTCTCTCCTTTTATAATGAATGGTTAAGTATTAGCCGCCAAACCAATTAAATATAATATAAATATTCCAATGCAATTTAATTAATTTTTTTCTACAGCCAGTTGTCTGCTATTCCTTACTTTTGGAAGCTGCTGGCTCTGCACTTCTTGCTTATTCTGATATATTTATTCTTCTCAAGTCTTTGATGTGGTTGAAGACTAGATAGTTATAGTCTCACAGTTATATGTTAGTTTTTTTGAAATTAAAAGTATGTTCTAGGTCTAAGGAGATGTTTTTAAGTTGGTAATGCAAGTTAGGATAGAAACTGAGTTAGGTATAAAACTTTAAACTTATGGAGATAGATAGATAATAGAATATTAATATCAGTTGCCAAATATGTATAGAATGGGCATTGAGAATGTATGTTATACCTTACAATTTTTATAATTGTGGCCTAATTATTCTTATTGTTTTGTTCTGTATTTGTTGTTATAAGAAAATGAGCCTTTTATTAGACTAAAAGGGGAGCTGGTTGGGGTGAAAGATCCATCTTAAATTAAAAAAATAAAAGGCAAATAGGAGGGTGTTGGAGAGAGGATAGGAGGGTGGGACCAGGAGGGGGAGTAGAGAGAGGAAAATGATTGAGATGTAACTTGAAGAAATAAATAAATAGACAGAACAAAAAAACACAAAACAGAAACCAGAAAAATATCCTTTCTGCTTCTCAGCAGTAGAATGATTCCTGACAGTGCAGAATAGGACTGCAGAAAATTGTTTACCTTGAAACAAAACAAAACGAAAAGGGATCACTCCTCCCAAAGCAAACTGCAGTGCACAGCATTCTGCGGTGAAACTTAAATAACTGTGTAAGCACGAAATAAAATTTTCTTTGCACAAAAGGTAGAAAAATATTATAGAGAGAGCTCCACATTTGGCCGACTAAGTCTAGACATGTATTAAAGGCAAGAGAACTCTGAGGGAAAGAGAAATTAAAAGAGCAGAGAGCAGCAATATTTGACAAGCGGTGAATTCTTTAATCCAGTTCCTGTAAGATCCCATTTAGATTTCCACACGCGGCATAAACAGCCTTGGAAATGGTTTTCAAAAGTCATTAGGTATACAGAATTTATGTACAAAATCATTAGGTCCACAGAACTTATATATAAAATCGTTAGGGCTGCAGAACTTACGTATGTTTGCACAATCAGCACCCAAAAACTGTGCACGTAACAATCCCGTTTTACCTTTTTTAATCCTGCTAGCTGAACTCAACTTCTGTAGTTCCCCACAGTGAAGAAGCATGTGTATATAGTCTACCATGCTTGTACAGAAGAAATGAAAAATAATTTACTAGTTCAGTGTATATGTAACATTATCAGTCTATAGAATGTGGAACACACATGTAAATATATGTAGTTGCACGAAAGTGCATATACAATATAAGAATGTATATTCAAATATATTAAATTTTACACATAAAATGACTTAAACTTATGTGGAAGGAAAGCAAAAGTGAGACTAGAGGAAGGGAAGAGAGTAGTGGTAGAGATAAAGAGGTAGAGTACTAAAGTGAGGTACTAGGAAAACCTGAATATGTTCAAAGTATATATATATTACATTGTTGAATAAAATTTTTTCTTGCTTGTCTCACAGAGCAGACAAACCATGCAGTAGTGCAGACAACCCCTTCCCCTCTACTCCGTACTCACCTGACACCACCTCTGCCTGCAATCCCAGACCAAGGCATCTTTTTGGGACCACCAATTGAGGCTTCTCCCCCAACCCCTCGCTGGCCTGTCTGAGCAGACAGACCCTACAGCAGTGCAGTCTGGCATCAGGAACCACCAGAGGCAGGCAGGAGTCTGGGACCACCAGCTCCCCATCTCCAAGGAGCCATCTCTGCCTGTACCCCAGTCCCAGGCAGACATCAGGGACCACCAGAAGCCAAATGACATCAGACCCTACCAGAGGCTGGAAAACATCATGGAATATCAATTCTTCTTATATTCCTGGAGGCCTGTTGCCACCTTAGAAAACCAGAGGCCTGATATTCTCCAGGCCTACCAGCTCTTCCTGCAATCCCAGAGGCCTACTACCATCAAAGACCAATAGGCCTCCCAATACCAGGAACAACCAGATGGCTAAAGAACAGTTTAGAAACACAAGCAAAAAAAATCCCAGGGTCATATGGCACCTCTAGAACCTAGCTATCCTACAAGCCCTGGATATCCTAGCATACTTATCAGAATTATATCCAACTTCTCAACAGACTCTTAAAGCCAGAAGGGAATGGGCAGATATCTTGCAGACCCTATGAGACAACAGATGTCAGCCCAAACTATTATACCCATCAAAACTTTTAATCACCATAGATGAAGTAAACAAGATATCCCATGACAAAACCCATCTATAAATCCAGCCCTACAGAGGTGCTAGAAGAAAAACTCCAACCCAAGGAGGTTAACTACACTCAGGAAAACACAAGAAAGAAATAATCCCCAAATCAAAAGAAGGTAAACACATATGCAAGCACTCTACCAACCCTAACATCAAAAGTACAGGAATTAACAATCATTGGTCGCTAATATCTCTCAGCATCAAGGGACTCAATTCACCAATAAAAGGACACATATTAAGAGAATGGATTAGAAAACAGGGTCCATCTTTCTGTTGCATACACAAAACAGACCTGAGCAACAAAGACAGACATTATTTCAAGGTAAACGACTGGAAAAAGGTTTTCGAAACAAACACACCCAAGAAACAAGCAGGAGTAGCCATTGTTGTAGCCAGTAAAATAGACATTCAATGAAAATTAATCACAAGAGATATCTTGGACACTTCACACTCATTAAAGGAAAAATCCACCTTAATGAAATCTCAATTCTGAACATCTATGCCTCAATGCAAGAGCAACCTCATTTGTAAAAAAGACATTACTAAAGCTTAAATCACATACTGATCTCCATACATTAATAGTGTCAGATTTCAACACCCCTCTCTCACTAGTGGACAGATCATCAAGACAGAAACATAACAGAACAATAACGAAACTAAGAGGCATCGTGAATCAAATGGACCTAACAAATATCTACAGAACATTTCATTGAAACACAAAAGAATATACATTTTTCTCAGCACCCCATGAAACCTTTTCCAAAATTGACCATATACTTTATTACAAATCAAGCCTCAACAGATACAAGAAAATTGAAATAATACCATGTATCTTGTCAGACTATCATGAATTGAACTTCAGCAACAACAAAAACAGAAAGACTACAAACTCATGGAACCTGAACATCTCTCTACTTAATGACTACTGTGTCAGGGAAGACATAAAGAAAGAAATTAAAAACTTTCTAGAATTCAATAAAAATGAGAGCACAACCTACCCAAACTTATGGGACACAATGAAAGCAGTGTTGAGAGGAAAGTTCATAGCACTAAGTACCTTCATAAAGAAATTAGAGAGATATGATACTAGCAATTTAAAAGCACATCTGAATGCTCTAGAACAAAAAGAAGCAAACACTCTCAAGAGGAGCAAACAGCAGGAAATAATCAAACACAGGACTGAAATCTATATATTCAAAACAAAGAGAACAATAGAAAGAATCAAAGAAACCAAGAGATGGTTCTTTGAGAAAATTAACAAGACAGATAAACCCTTATTCAAACTAACAAAAGGCAAAGACAGTATCCAAATTAACAAAATCAGAAATGAAAAGAGGGATATAACATCAGACACTGAGAAATCCAAAGAATCATAAAGTCTTACTTCAAAGCCTATAGTACACAAAATCAGAAAATCTAAATGAAATGGATGATTTTCTTTATAGATCCCACTTAACAAAGCTAAATTATGAACAAATAAACAAACTAAACCATCCCAAAACCACTAAGGAAACAGAAGTGGTTATCAAAAGTCTCCTAACCAAATAAAAGTCATGGTCAGATGGTTTTTGTGCAGAATTCTACCAGACATTTAAAGAAGAGCTAATACCAATACTCCTTAAACTATTCCACAAAATAGAAACATAAGGAACTTTGTCAATATCATTCTATGAAGTCACAATCACCTTGATACCTAAACCACACAAAGACTCAACTAAGAAACAAATGTTTAGACTAATCTCCTTCATGAACATTGATGCAAGAATACTCAATAAAATATTTGCAAACCAAGTCCAAGTACACATATCATCCACCATTATCAAGTAGGCTTCATCCCAGAGTCTATCAATGTAACCACCATATGAACAAACTGAAAAAAGAAAGGCACATGATCATCTCATTAAATGCTGAAAAAGCCTTCAACAAAATCCAACATCCAGCCGGGCGGTGGTGGCGCACGCCTTTAATCCCAGCACTTGGGAGGCAGAGGCAGGCGGATCTTTGTGAGTTCGAGGCCAGCCTGGTCTACAAAGTGAGTCCAGGACAGCCAAGGATACAGAGAAACACTGTCTCGAAAAACCAAAAAAAAAAAAAAAAAAAAAGAAAAAAAAAAAATCCAACATCCATTCATGATAAAAGTCCTAGGGAGATCAGGTATACAAGGCTCATACCTAAACATAATAAAGGTAATATACAGCAAGCCAATAACCAACATCAAATCAAGTGGAGAGAAACTTAAAGCAATTCAACTAAAATCAGGGGCAAGAAAAGGCTGTTCACTTTCCCCATATCACTTCAATATAATACCTGAAGTTCCAGTTAGAGCAATAAGACAACTAAAGGAGATCAACAGGATACAAATTGGAGAAAAAGAATTCATTATCCCTATTTGCAAATGATATGATAGTATACATAAGTTAACCCCAAAAACTGTACTAAAGAATTCCTAGAGCTGATTAACACCTTTAGCAAAGTGACTGGTTATAAAATTAATTCTAAAACATCAGTAGCCCTGTAGAAAAAATTAATTAAATTTTGTTGGGTGCCATATGTAGAAAAATAAATGGCTAATTAAATTATTTAATAGTATTTATATTATCATTAATCTGTTCACCAGCAGTTAATCGTTAAGCAGCCATTATAAAAGAGAACACAGACACCACATGGATTTTAATAAGCCTTGGCCTGAATTGAGCAATCTTGGCCCATCTAAGCTAGCTCTTAATTCTATTACCCAAATATGACCCCATATATACATACATATGTCCCCTTGGACTGCCATTCTCCATGATAGGCCAATGTTCCTGGCCATGTGGAATGAGGTTCCTTTTTCTAACCCATGGTGTGTGTCCTCCTTCTTCTTGCACCTGGCTGGAATGAATTAATCCTCTGTCTAAAGCGCAGGCTTCCTGTTCTAATCTCAGGAAGTCCCACCTTTTTCTGTCTTTGCCCAATCTCAGGCCTCAGCATTATATTTAACCAATCAGAGTCAATGTAAGTAACAGACAGCAAGCAGGACCAATTAATTAGCATTTAGAATTCTTAACATTACACCATCATAACTCTCTTTTATATAAATGATAAATGGCCAAGGGAGAAATTAGGGAAACAACTCCTTTCATGAAAGCCACAAACAATATAAAATATCTTGGTGTAACACTAAACATGTGAATTACCTGTTTGACAAGAACTTCAAGTCCCTCAAGAAAGAAATGGAAGAAGATACTAGAAAATGGAAAGATCATTTTCATGGGTTGGGAGGATTAACAGTAAAAATGGCCCTCTTATCAGAAGCAGTCTACAGATTCAATGCAATTCACATTAAAATCTCAACACAATTCTTTACAGGCCTTGAAAGAACAGTTCTAAACTTTATATGGAAAAATAAAAAACCCAAGATAGCAAAAACAGTCCTGTGCAATTAAAGAACCTCTGGAGATATCACCATCCCTGGCTGCAAACTGTACTACAAAGCAGTAGTAATAAAAACTGCATGGTATGGGCATACAAAACAGATAGGTTGATCAATGGAATCAAATCAAAGACCCAGAAATAAACCCAAACACCTACAAACACTTGATTTTTGACAAAGATTTCAAAACCATATAATGGAAGAAAGAAACCAACTTCAACAATGGTTCTCATCTACCTGGATATCTACATGTAGAAGAATGCAAATAAATCTATATCCATCACTCTGCATAAAACTCAAGTTCAAGTGGATCAAAGACCTCAGCTTAAAACTAGATACACTAAATCTATTAGAAGAGAAAGAGGGGGAAAGCCTTGAACTGATTTGGCACTGGAGATAACTTCCTGAACATAACACCAATAGCTAGTGCACTAAGATCGGCAATTAATAAATGGAACCTCATGAAACTGAAATGCTCTGTAAGGCAAAGGATTCTGTGATTAGAACAAAACAGTAGCCCACAGATTGGGAAAGGATCTTCACTAACCCCACATTTGACAGAGGGCTAATCTCTAAAATATATAGAGAACTCAAGAAATTAAATACCAAAAAAATCAAACGATCCAATTTCAAATTGAGATACAGAGCTAAGCCAAAAATCCACTACAAGGGAATCTATAATGGCTGAGAAGCATTTAAAGAAATACTCAACATCTTTAGTCATAAGGGAAATACAAATCAAAATGACTTTGAGTTTCCATCTTAAACCCATCAGATTGACTCAGATCAAAACCTCAGATCCATACAGGCAAGGATGTGGAGAAAGGGGAACACTCCTCCATTGCTGATGGGAGTGCAAATTTGTACAACCACTTTGAAAATCAATCTGGTGCTTTCTAAGAATATTAGGAACAATTCTACCTCAAGACCTAGCTATACCACTCCTGGACATATTACCCCTAATATGCATCACCAGATCTCAAGGAAATTTTCTTAACTATGTTCATCACAGCTTTATTTGTAATAACCAGAAACTTGAATTAACCCAGAAGTCCCACAACCAAGGAATAGATAAAGAAATTATGGTACATCTACACAATGGAATACTACTCCACTATCAATAAGAAGGATGTCATGAAATTTGCAGGCATATAGATGGAACCAGAAAAGATTGTACTCAGTAAGGTAATGCAGATCCAAAAAGACACTCATGGCATTTACTCACTTATAAGTGTGTATTAGCCAATATACACAGGATAACTATGCTATAATCCACAGACCCAAAGAAACTAAGTAACAAAGATGGCACAAAGGATGAAGCTTGAATCCCTCTAAGTAGGGGAAATAAAATAGACATCAGTAGTGGATGGATAGAAGGATCCAGAGAGGAACTCAACATCATTGCCAAACAAGAAGGTTTATCCAGCAGATAATGGAACAGATGCAAAGAATCACAGCCAAACATCAGGTGAATATCAGGGAGTCTTGAGCAGGAATTAGGTTAAGGTTTTGGGAGCTGGAAGGATCAAGAACAAAGAAAGTCAGGGAGTCTTGAGGAAGAGTTAGGGGAAGGTTCTTTGGAGCTGGAGGGGTCAAGAACACCCCCTATCCAAATAACTGGGACCCAAGGTGGCTCATAGTGACTGAACCACCAACCAAAAAATATACATTGACTGGTCCTAGGCCCACTACACATATGAAGCTGATGGGCTGCCTGGTCCTCAAGTGGATCCCTTAGCAATTGGAGCAGGGGTTATCTCTGACTTGAATGATGTTGCCTCCATTTTGATCCCATTTTCCTAGCAGAGCTGCCTTGTCTTGCCTCAGTGGAACAGGAGGCACTGAGTCCTGATATGATTTGATATGCCAGAAGAATTTGTTGGTACTGGTTACAGGGTGAGTATGGGGGAAGTGGATGGGATGGTGGGGTTAAGAGGAGGAATGGTGGTGACAATTAAAATGTAAAATAAACAAATAAATAAAAAATTAAAAAGTTGTCAATTTAATTGACAACTAAAAATATCAATTAAACCAAGTAATATATACAGTTATTAAATATCAATAAAATGGCTAATTTTTATTACCAAAAAGTATATAAATATATCCATATATCTCTATTTTCTATGTTTGTGTATAGTACTGTTTGCATAGAGAGTATATGTTAGTGTATGTGCTTACAAAAGTACGTGTATGTGTATAAGCAGGAAGGAAGAAAGAGAAATGAGAACAGGAGAAAATAAAGAGAGGACAGAAAGAGGGAGGGATGCATGGAGGAAGAATAAAGTACCTAGTGATTAAGACAGATGTCCGGACTTATTAAGTAAAATGCTCATCGTGATTTTGTCTAAATAAGGAGATTGGAATCATGGTGGCACATACATGTATACATATATACATTTATTTATTTAAGTTTTCAAATATTGACTCACACCTGTAGATGTTGATTTTTTGGTTCCCTGGGATATTACATGTTGTAAATGAATGTTTTATTAAGAAGAGTTCTTCTAACACAGGATAATGACAACTTAAAACAAATTGAGAGTACATATAATTAAACACCATTTCAAAATAGCTATACTACTTTGTCTGATTGATTATCCCTCCCCCACTTAACTCTGATTAAATAGCATGTAGTACTGTGAAAAGGCCAGTTGGACAGTTATATTCTACCTATTGATTGTTATGTTCAATTCCATTCATGGCAAAAATTATTTATGGTTTCAACATGTAAATGGAATGGTAATAAAATGAACCAAATCTCAAATGAAAAAAATATAAAAACCAACTTTGATGACAGAAAGTTCCCATAAAGTACATAATCTTTGAAATGTTTAGAGACATTTTGAATTTTTTTCTTTTTCTTTTTTTCTTTTATTTAATTATTCTTTCATATATTACATCCCAACTGCATTTTCTCCTCCTTCTCCTCCTCCAAGTCGTTCTCCCCCACCTTCCCTTTCCTCCATTCATCCCCCAACTTCACCTCCCTCAGAAAAGTACAGGCCTTCCAGGGACATTAACCAAGTATGGCATAACAAGCTACAATTATACCAGGCACGCATTCTCACATCAAGGCTGAACTAAGCAACCCAGTGTAAAGAAAATGGTCCCACAATAGACAAAGCAGTGAGAGACAGCATCAGCTCCCATTGTTAGGAATCCCACAAGAACGCCTAACAAAGAGCCACGCTTGAATCCAGGTTAGTTGATTCTGTGGGAAGTGTTCTTGTGGTGTCCATGATTCCTCTCGTTTGTCCAATCCTGTTCTCCACAGAACTTCTGAGCTCCACCTAATATGTGGTTGTGGGATGATACATCTGCTCCCATAAGCTCCCTGAAGTCTCTCTGATCTCTTTAATGACCATTATGCTAAGCTATGCTCCCAGCACATCCTGCAGACATGACAAATTGTAGGTTGGTGGCTTTGTGGCTGTAACATCCCAAGTGTAATCCCTCCACATGAGACCTTGTCTGGATGAAGAAGATGGCCACTTTAAGCTCTTGAGGTATTTAAAATATTAAAGTACTACACTTAAAAGGCTGATATTAATACTGGTATTTAAAGAGATCATTGTTAGGTGAAGACAAATATATTAACCAACATTTACTGATGCTATTTGAAAAAATTACTGGGATTGTAAGGTAGCAGTTCTGATGAGGAAGAAGGCTCAGCACTCTCTATGTGGCTTTTACTGGTTGCTACTCTGAATAATTTGCTGAAATTTCCCAACAATTTTGAGAAATAGTTATTGTATTTAAGTATATTTTAAACTATGAAATTATGTCACATGGTGCCATAGTCACTCACTGTTCTATTGCTGGGAAAAGACACCATGGTTCTAGTAACTATTATAAAAGAAATCATTTAATTTAATCAACTGAAATAAAGGGGCTTCATTACAGTTTCATAAGCTTAGTCCCTTATCTTCATGGAGGGGAGCATGACAGTATGCAGGCAGATATGGTGCTGGAGAAGGAACTGAGAGCTCTACATCTTGATTTTCAGGCAACAGAAGGAGAAAGAAACTGGACTGGACTTTTGTAATCTTAAATCCACCCAAATCCAAACTTTCTCCAACAATGTCACACCTCCTAATCTTTGGTAGTATTGCTACTCCCTGAAGACTAAACAATCAAATATACATATATATAACATACAAACCATCACACATGGATATTTCCATATGTATGTTTTTAAATGTGTTTACCTTCATCGATCGACTAGCTTTTTTATTTGAGTGAATATGATAAATAAACAATATTTATGTATATTTTAGCAATGAATATATTGCATGCCTTTATGCACAAAATTAACATTAGTTGTTATACCATTCCTTATCACGGTCCAAAAAGTGTCTCTGAACTCATCTTGTAGATGTTAAATTAAAAACTGAAAATTTTTAATGTATACACACACCTGAAACCATCCATTAGGGAGAAACAGAGAAACACAAAAAGATGAATAAACACATTAATATTTTTTCCTGCTTTAGAAATTTTATCATCCTTTATAAAGTAGGGGATTCTTACTTTCTCACAGTGAATCAGTCTAGATGTGTGTGAGTCCAATCCAGATCTGCTTAGAATGAACAGTTTGTGAGCTGGAGAGATGGCTCAGCAATTAAGAGCACTAGCTGGTCTTCCAAAGGACCTGGATTCAAATCCCAACACCCACATGGCAGTAACAACCATCTGTAAATGCCAGCCATGGGGGTGGACCCCTTAAGTCCCAACACTTAGGAGGCAGAGGCAGGTGGATCTCTATGAGATCAAAACTAGCTTGGTCTAAAAGTGTGGGTCCAGGACAGCCATGGATACACAAAAGAAACCCTGTCTTTAAAAAAACAAAAACAAAAAACCAGAGTGAGTAGTTTGATAAGTCTTCATGTATAAGATATTCATGAAAACAGCACTACATTCAAGATAATAAGAAAATCCATTACACTTAAAAGTTTTCTAAAGCTCATTAACACATGTGTCTTATTCCCCCTCTCCACATCCTCTCATGTATAACCAGTTACTGGATGTTTTGTTTCAATTCATCTGTCTTTTGAATACTTGGGTGACGTAAAGACAAAAGCTCATCTCATTGTGGTTTTGACTTGTAATTACTTAGAGAAATATAATATTGATTATTACTTAACACATTTGTGCACAACTTGTAAGTGTAAAATATATGGATTTTCTTGTTTTTAAGGTAGTTTTATTTTTGCATTTTCATGTACCTAGAACTGTAATGTTCATATCTTGTACACAAGTCCTTCATTGGAGAATTTATTACCATACATATTTGTTTTATTGAAGTGTTTAATTGTTTGTAGTAACACAAAATACCACTTTTTCTGTATTAGTTTCTTTCTCTGCAACGATATATATATATATATAGTTATATAGTTATATGTAGTCATATATTTAGCTATAGTTTCTCTGTAGTCAGCTATATTTTTTATTAAGCCACCCTTTATCAGACTGAGAAATTTTCCTTTTACTCTCAATTTACACTCACATGTTTTTCTTTAATTTGATATTGTATTTATAAAATACTTTGTTTCCATTTGTGAGTTTATTGTATTATATTCTCTTTGTAAATGTAACCTGAACATAGTAAACTACATTAATTGTTTTCAAATTAGAAGCCAACTTTGCATAGCTTTTATAAACTCTAATTGGTCTTAATAGATTTTTAGGCATTGTTAAATTTTACTAGCTAAACTTTCTTTGACATATTTTGCTTCTAATTTTATTAGAATTATTTGCGTCTGTAACTCTCTTCTTCAAAAGTCTCCATATCTTATTTGTACTAGGATAATACAAATCTTGTAAAGTCAATAATACTGATGCTCCTCCTCCAAGGCTTTAAAATATATATTATATACATATATATATATATGTAATATATACATATATATTTATGTATATACATACATGTATGTAACATACACTGGTGTATTCAACTTCACCAATGATGTCATCTAAGCAAAAATTTCCTTTGTGTCTTTTCATATTTAAAATGAATGATTGTCTATAAATACAATGCTTCAAAACTACAAGACTGTTCAAGTTACTAAATCTTTTCTTGACTAAGGGATGAGTTCTTTTGTCTTTCAAAGTACTTTTCCATTTTAATTTTAATACATTTTCTACTTTGTTTGACAAGGGTCTCTTAGTATTCCAATGCTTGGTTTATCAGTATTTGTAGCCTTCTGGATGATAACAGCCATGTAGTTTTTGATACTGATGAATATGATTTGTATTTTTTCTAGTCCCCCATCATATTGGCTGCAAAGTAATCAATATCACTTCTCTGCTCATAGAACTAGGCTTTATGTTTCCTTGAATTTCCCCATCTGTGTACATGTACAGAATTGTTTTAAATTTCATTATGTAATATCATCAATTTCTTGTAATTTGGGGTTACACTTTATTTTTTGTGTGTAAAAGGTAGGACATGAGGATATTGACAATTGACCTGTTTTTACAGAAACAGTGTTTCATATTATTATTTTATTTAAATTCTGAGTGTATGCATATTTGTGTGTGTGTGTGTGTGTGTGTGTGTGATTTGACTACAAGTGTCCTCAATGAATAGAAGAGGGTGTTGGATCATTTTGAGTTGGTGTTACAAGCATTTGTGAACCAACATGGGTGCTAAGAACTGAATTGGGTCCTTTGGAAAAGCAGTGTGTGCTCTTAAACGCTGTCATCAATCAAGCACTAAATTCTATTTAAGAAATGTTTTACTTGAAAAACAAAATGTTAGTATGTAGTACTTTAAATTTTATTTTGCTCAACTGTAAAAAAAGTAAATTAAATTACGTTGCAGTATTTATATTATATTAGTTTGTATGGCAGTTGTTAATTCTTATCCAGCCATTATCAATGAATACACACAGACACCATGTGTATTTTAACAAGCCTTGGCCTGAATTGTGCAATCCTAGTACATCTAAGCTAGCTCTTAATTCTAGATATATACATCTCCTTGGACTATCATTCTCCACAATATGCCGATGTTCCTGGCCATGTGGAATGAATTTCTTTTTTCTAACCCATGGTGTGTGCCTCCTTCTTCCTGCTGCTCCTGGCTGGAATATCTTCTTCTTCCTGCTGCTGGCTGGAATGCTTTAATCCTCTGTCTAAAGCACAGGCTTCCTGTTCTAACCTCAGGAAGTCTGGCCTTTCTCTGTCTTTGCCCAATCTCAGGCCTCAGCATTTTATTTAACAGACAGCAAGCAGGACCAATTAACATTTAGAATGCTTAACACTACCCCATCACTCAACGTAAGTTTCAGTTTCAGTTGGAAGTTCTTCAAGCAATTATTGAATTTCCAATTTTTTTAATATTCTGGAAGTCTTTTGTTCTTTACTTCTAACCTAATTCTATTATTATCAAAACTCTTTAAGATGTATTGGAAAACCTATTGAGACTCATTTATGGCCCTAAATATGATCAACCTTAATAAGTGTTTTCAGGAATCTGTAAAAAGAGATGTGCATTCTTACTGATGATAAATATTCTATAAGATCTATCAGAATAAGTTGATTTATAAACTGGGTACTTAAATAACAGGTATTCCAGAAGTGTTAGGTGCCTACATCACAATGCCTACCTTTATTATGTACTTGTAAATTTACATGGTTACACATATGGTGCTCATCACTCTTTCAGATTTATTAGAGTGGTTTAGAGGCTGTGGTCCAGCTGGTCCAACAATGTCTGTCTACCAAAAGAAAATCCACGAATCCAGGAGTTATTCAGTCCATGTGGCTAGATGTCTCAGTTGGTCTTTAGAATATGCAGAAATTCTGAAAAAGCAGGCTTTCAAGGTCAGTGAAGGAATAACCTTACCGGTGAGAGTGAGGACGAGTGGACAAGAAGAAAGTGATCTCTTTCCCTGTCCATTATGCAGACTGACACAAAAAGATGCAGCACATATTAAAGATGGATCTTCTCACCCTAAAACATTCAGAATTAAAAGTGAGTCTTCCCACTTCAATTGATTTACTTAAGGAAAAAGAAAATATTTCTCACAGGTATACCCAGTTACTTAGGATTTCAATTATTGCAGATACAGTTGACAACCAGGAATAGCCATCACCCATATATAACTGTTTTCATATTTGAATTTATTTTAATTTTATGATATGTTGCATACAGAACACTTCAGATTCTATGAACCTAATAATCTCTGAATTTTAAGTGAACATTTGAAACATTGATACAACAAAATTTTAATAAGAATAAGTTAAAATTTGTCATTTTAAACCTTTTCATATGAATCAAGTTTTTTTAATACTTTACCTTTTAAATCAACGTACCATTGCACACTTGATGCATGCTTGCTGTGCCAATATCAGAAAAGACAGGGCAGTGCTAGTCAACAGCAGCAGGCTTCTTCTGTGTGTGCAGAATTGCAGGACAGCCCTGCAGGGATAAAAGAGAAATTAGTAAATATCGTGCTATGCTTCCTAGGTCTGGAATCTCAACTTAGTAATCATGCTACTCCCTTTGGGCAGGTGATTTCATGAGAATTAAGAAAAAATGATTTTTTTCCATAATGTTTTCCTTGTATACTTTACATCAATCCAATCAATATGGGCTTTCATATCAGTTGTCATAAGTAAACTACTGACAAATTTTGATAACCCTCAACAAAGCAAAATATACTCTTTTTATAAGAAATCTTTACAAATTTTCAACATAGCATTTGTCACTTAGGGAGCATTTACATGTACAGAAATTGTGGTATTTTATTCAATTGTTCATGGAACGGTCATGAAATGTCATCATCTCTTTCACAAAAAGGAAATTAAAGTATATAATGATGAATTTCAAGGTCAGAAAATTTTCCACCTTTAAGGCATCTATTGAATTTGTTTTTCTCGTTTTCATTATTCGCGCATCTCCTTGCCAACATGAAAATACTTTCTTTTCTGTTAAGAGTAGGTGTCTCATAGTTTCAGTGTAAAGGGGTCAAGATGAAAGATTTCTAATTCCTCAGTGCTTGAACACTGTGCAATGGACAGTTATCAGGGTTGTGGAAAATCTTGGGGATAGAGAAGATGAAATGATCCCTCTCCCTTCTCCCTAAGGCTGTGGCAATTTATGGACATGCTTCCAGAGGAAATGCTCTCATTGTTCCTTGAGCTTCTCAGTTCTAAGATCACACAATTCATTTTTCTGCTTTTCTCCCTTCTCACAATTCTGTGTCAAGTGCATGGATTTCCACACCGCTAAATGTCATTTTCTGATAACATTTCTACACATTAGAAGGGAACATGCATTACTTCATCTTCATGGCACAATCAAAGGCCCCTATCTTATATTAGGTCTAAATATTGAGACACATCTTCACTCACCTCTTTTTTAAACAACTCTATTGTAACATGCATAATATTTATATACAAAATACAAATATGTTTTTAATATAAACAGTCAATTATGTTATCGTATCCATACACACATGGGCCCAGCACTATAAGAATTTAATAGACTTACCAGCTATTTGCTAAAAAAGATTTCCTTGTCTCCACTCCTTTCTGCTTTTTATTGATAAAACTTTTATAAGAGATACAATTTCTTTAAAAATTTTAATTTTTTATTAGCATATATGGATCACACATTGAAATGTGTTCATAAATTTTTTATGTTTATTTATTTTTCAAGTTACATCTCCATCACAGTGCCCTATTTCCACCCCTCCCAGTCCTGCCCTCCCACCCTCTACCCCTATCCCTTCCATCCCACTCTTCCGGGGTGGAGTGTCCCTACATATCAGTCCCCCACCCCAGTTTAGCAGTCATAGGAGGGCCATTTGCGTCCTGCTATTCTATTTTTCCACATTTCTCTCCCACTGGAACCTTTTCTTATTAGATCTAGTCATACAGGACAAAGTATAGCATTGTTAAACTTGAGAATTCTATTTCTCAGTGCATTTCCAGAAGTCACTCATTGGGAATAATCTCAGCACTTTTTGTGTGTGTTTGATGCATAGTTTTAAGTGTTGACAAAAACTAGAATCACTTGATAAAAGAGTCTCATGGAGAATGGTTTGGATTGGGCTGACTTGTGTGCATGCCTATGAGAGATATTCTAATTGAATTCATTAAGTTGGAAGAGCTGTAATGAATGTGGATGACACAATTATCTGCAGTTACATCTGGGATGGGAACAAGATGAGAACACTTGTTTTTACTGTTGTGATGCAACTAGATTTTTCATGTTACATCCTTTTCCTAATAACAGACTGTAAGTTGAAACTCTGAACTAAAAAAATACCCTTTCTCCACAAACTTACTTTTGTCAGAGTATTTTGCCATAATAACAGAAATTAAACTAGGTCATTTATTTATGACATTTTGTCCCATCTATTTTTCTATGTCCCCCTTCCTTTCTTCTGGTAAATAATGCATTTTTTGTGTTTCTACTTATTCACCATTTTTGAGTCATAACCAATAATTATTTGTGTTGATTGATTCCTGTGAGTTTTATTGAGTATATTTGTAAACCACCATAGTGTATATTAAAATCATATATTACCACATTACAAATTTATGTATGTTCCCTCTTATTCTTCCAGCCTTTGCCATCATTTTTTGGTAATTGTGAAAATCTCTATAAGTAGAGCATTCAGTGATGTTTTTAGGCAATATGTGTGTGTGTGTGTGTGTGTGTGTGTGTGTGTTCGAGTTGTTAGAACTGCATAGTTGACTGTAAAGTTACAATGTCATTGTGCTGACTTCATTTCCATTGACTGTTATTTTCCTTGTTTTAAATATTTACTTTAATAGTCCTTTAAATTTTGCTTGTGATAAATTATTTCAGCTTTCTGTTTCTAAAGAATTCTTCAATTCAGTCTTGAAAGGTATCTTTGATGGATAAAGTAGTCTATGTAAAGTTTTTTGTTCACCTCCTCAATACAGTGCTTCGTGTCTTTCTTGGATAGCAACCAAAAGAAATCATTTTTCATTCTTATCTCCAGTCCAATGTGGTGTTTTTCTATCTTTTCAAAGATTCCATCATTACCCTTAGTTTCATACATGTCCTTCTTTATGTGAAAAGGCTAATCAGAGCTCAGATAAACAATCATCCAAGGAATCTGAAAATCTCTAGAGTTCTCTTAGCCAGCTTATCTCCTCTCACATTGTCTTTTAAAGTCTCTCTTTCAAGTCTTCTAGAAAGTTTAAGTTAATTTTTATTTCAGGCAGATGAGCCACATTATCCATTCTATGAGCAACTGGAGAAGATAGTTTCAATATCTTGTTGTACAATTCTATGAGGAATCACAGCCCTTTGCTGTATACACAGTGGTTTGAAACTGTTGTTTCGCTTACAATCCCTATTAGTTGTTTTAGAAAAGAGTACAGATCCAGTTATTATATAGAGTTCCATCTCTGCTGGAAGCAAGTTAAATAAAACTTTGAAAACATAATGGAGATACATTGTATAAATCATTTTTAAAAGTTACTTTTAGTCTCATAGGATATATTTAAAGGTTGGGAGACAGTTCAATGGAAAAGGACTTGATACAGTCAGACACCCAGTACCCAGATACAAACCAGGCACCATAACAAATATTCATAACCCAAACACTATGGTGTCAGGAGCCTGAGATGAATAGATACATCAAATACCCTGGTCAACCTTAAGAGTCAAATGAATGAGTTACCAAAAGACCAAGAAAGACGAATGTTATTGAACTTATTAGCCTCCAAATGCACTTAAACATACATGCATGAATACTTGCATATACATATGCATAACCATGCATATGGACATATATATGCATATGCACACACACATATATACACAAAAACACACACACATGCACACACAAAGAAGCATTCATTAAAGATTACTCAGGTTTCATGTAGTTACTTTTTGGAAGAAGATTCATAAAATAAATTTTTTGTATTCCTTAAAGAAAAGAAGATATGTTTTTGCAGCATTTAGTATGGCGATTTGTGCTGTATCTAGAAATTTAAAAATGATATTTGAAAAGAGATGATTACATGATGTAGAGAAATCAAACTGAAATGGATCTGCAAATTTCCTCCCTGTTGGGTAATTTTCACAATCCTGAAAGGTGTTACACAGGCAGCTGTAGGAGAAAAGCCACCAATGGTCTTGTCCACCAATTACTCCTATTAACTGAGAACAACATGCCAAGCAAAATGTACTCACTTGTGAAATGATGGCATCGCTGAAAGAGCAGCACCCAACTGCTCTCTAATTGGATTTCAAGGCCTCTTCCCAAGAGGGAATCTAAGCCTGATATTGTGAATATGGAAAACCCATAACTAAGGAGGTCTTCTGGACTAGGGTACAGTGTGCTGACTACTGTAGCTTAGCTTAATTGATAGACTGCCTTACAAATGTCTGTTTTTGAACCCACAGGCAAATGATGATTTTTTTTTTTTTAGCCTTAATCAGAAAAGCTTTTCTTTCTGTGTGAATGCAGAGACTCATGACTACATAAGTTGTTAAGAATAAGTAATGGATGAGTTCTAAGCCTTAAACAAGACATTTATACAATTATTTCTAAAGTTCAAGGAACATTTAATAAAAGAATATAAAAACCAGAAGATAGGAAAAATTACTGTGAAATATTATCTTCTGGACAGGACATAGCAATTGCAATCATGAACTCATAGTAATTGTGGTACCTAAACTGGGTATTCACAAGAATTTGCATGTTTCCAGTCTGCCATGTAGGGAACATGGGCATAAGGGACCCTTCCCCCTTATCTAGAACTCTCCTTCAGGAAAAAAGAGAATCAATGTTTTCAGTTGTGTACACACTAGTACTTCCACCAAGCTCCAACTGAGAGTTCAAAATCAATAATCACACAGATGGCCCTGGTTCAGGTAAATGGCTGATAATATAAACCTAAAAGTCACGATTCTGAAAAAAAGTGTTTGGGGGATGATGTTAGTAGGGGTAAGGAAGAGAAGTGCATGTTGAGAGAAATAGTAAGTATAATACATTTTAATTGTTTTAATTTATCTCTGATTTCCTCCTTGCCTTATATCAAGCAGAGCTTTAACACAGGTATTTTATCTTTTCCTTCATTCCTGACATAAGATGATTTCATGTGAGTATACTTTATAGTTTCCAGGAAACATCAAAAGTACTATATTACAGCATTGCTTAGCAAGCATTTAAAAAACAAAATATAATTGATCCTAAAAGTCTATTCAGTGTAGCCTCTGAAAGTACTTTATGGAGAAGAAATTTAGGGGAACTGCCCTGGTTCCCTTCCCTATTTTCAGCCTAACTATACCCTCATAAAAACGCTGCTGAAATCTGATAAGGTGTAGCCTAGCTCTAGCCTGTTTTTCCTTGTCCTTATACCGTGCACTATGTAGCTTTATTAGCTAAGCTACTTTTTTAATTCCTGAGAATTAAAATGATGTATTAATTAAATGTTAGGTAGTTTTAATCAGAAAGGAAGAAAAGGACAGAGGGAAAGAGGTGGCAGGTGAGGGGATGGCAAAAGAAAAAAAGCCTTAACAAAACAGCTCATTTCATGGCATTCAAGCATGCTGTAAGGAAACCTCATTGTTTAAGGCAGTATAAATATGTACCTTACAAATGACACCCAGCTGGAAGTGATCTTCCCACTGCTTTTTTTTTCCCCTAAAACTTACTACAGAAATTTATGATCCAAGTGCCAGATACAGAGGTTTTGCCCAAATTACCAGTTGTAGAAAAATTTGTAATAGTCTTTATAATGATGCCTTCCCCAAGTACCTCCTTATAAGGTGTTTGGAATACCTGACCTCTAAGGAAGGTTCTTTGCTGTCTTCAGATTTTTTTTTTTTTTTTTTTTATAAATACTTTATTTTTTTTTTCTTCAAGTTACATCTCAGTAACAAACCCCTCCCTATTCCCCCTTCCCAACCCGCCCTTCCACCCTCTTCCCTCCAGAGGTTTCCCCTTTCAGTCCAACAGTTGGTTCCTTCTCTTATAACAGTAAGTACTATACAAAACAATAGATATAATTATGCCACATTTATGAGATTAAATTGGCCCAGTATACCTTCCCAATGTTCAGTTTATACCTATTTGGCCCCTGACTTTAACATTCTACTATCTACCCACCTCCATGAGTTTAAAGGTCTATATGTGACTCAACATTCATACTATCTTGCAACACACTTTTAAGAGTATCTTCTTAGATCTATAACACCCTCTTGATTCCTAAACAGTTCAAAATTTAACTATAAGATTCTATCTGTCTATTCTTCAACCACCTCAGAGACCTGAGAGGGATAAATATATTTGCTTATATAGGAAGTGCAGAGCCTGCAGCTTCCAAAACTAAGAAAGAACATACCAGTAACTGCCTGGACAGTTCCCATTTTCTCTCCATACATTCCAGCATCAATCTTCAGCCTTTGGGTCCTGTTTCTCTGACAGACATTTGTTGTAGAGCAGGGATTATGAAGGACTTACCTACCCTGTCTTGGCAGAGCTAGGCTGTCGACTTCCCTGCTACCAAGTTTTGTCCTTTTTGGACAGCAGTCTGTCTGCAGTTGGTGCAAGGGGTTTTTTCATGCCAAGA
>CAJQZJ010033120.1:3259236-3273659 GCA_907164525.1 Lophiomys imhausi | reverse complement strand
TCACATCCGTAGTTCCTGTTCTCTTCCCTTGGTTCTCCACTTCCTCTTTTAACTCTGACTGTGTTTTCTTTATTGTTTCTATTTCTATTTTCATGTCTTGTATGGTTTTGTTCGTTTTGTACATTTCCTTCTCCAGCTTGCTTGTTTTTGTATGAAAATCTTTCATGGCCTTTTCCTTTTCCTGTTCAAGCTCTGTCACCTTGGCTTGGAGCTCTTTAATGGTGTTGTTCCTTGTTTTGATTTGTAGAATTGTGGTTTCCTTGAATACCTTCATAGATTTAAGTTCTTCTTGCAGGGACTCTATCACTTTCCATACTGCAGAGTTGTCAATGTTTTCATGTGTTTCTGTTGGTGTGTGGTCATCCGAATTGGATGAGCTAGGGTGGTTCTGCTTTGTTGCAGTCATAATTCCTTGATTTCTATTTTTTTTTTTTTTGACCTTTCACCATTGGATGCATTTAGCTGTCTGTTTTCTGTGTTTGGAACCACAGTGGATGATTTGGTGCAGGGGACGAGTTACTTGGCTATCTGTCGTTGCTTACAGGGGGATTTCAAGGTCACTGTGGTTTTAATGGCCAGAGGCACTGTGATCTGGTGCAGCGTATTCCCAGGTTGTGAGTAATGAACCAGGATTGTTTCACTGCTCCCAATTCAGACTTCTCTATGTTGCACTCTGAGTTATCAGCCTGTAATGGTTCTGATGATATGGGCCTGTTTGCCCAGGCACAAATTCTGTGGGCTTTGTTTGTCTTCCCGGAGGCTGACAGGGTCTGGCTCCACACCTGATATGTCTGGATTTTCCAGGATACAGCTATGGTCCCGATTTCTGGTTTCTCTCTAGTCTTCTCGCCACAGGGCTGGACCCTGTGTCTAATTCCCTTCTTGTCTGCGCCGCCACGGTCCCGTGGGTACCCCAAGTCCCAGATCCTCCGGCTGCCTGAGTGCACCTCTTGTCCCAGCAGCTCCGCCGTGGGTGCACGGACCCCTGGTCCCACCCACGCCTGTCTCTCTCCCTAGATGACCTGCCGTGGACTGGCGGGAATTTGGCCCTGCCAGCAGTGCTCTCTCCCCAGCTGTGCTATCCTGAGTGTGGGAGATTTGGCCGCTCCCGCCTGCTTTTGTGTTCCCTGCTTCCTGCGCTCTCTCGGAACCTCCCGCCCTTCCGCTTTGCAAGCGGCTGCTGCGGACCACCCGCTGAGCCCCCTGTTTGTTCCTTGCTAAGGCTTCCACTATCTCGCAACCTTTTCTAAGTGGGTATAAGTTCAGCCTGATGTGTGGGGAGCCCAATAGGCCAGCGATCTATGGCCAAGTGGACCCTGATTCTGTCTGCTGTAAGTTGGGATCGATCTTACCAGGCGCCTCTCCAAATGGGAGTTCCCGAGTCCCCGGTTTAGTGGCCTCCGTGTCTGTGAGAGATGGGGAGAGCCTTGCCCTGGGACTTTTAACAGTCCCTTGGGAGCTGTGAGCGTTCCGGGGGGGGGGGGGCCAGCCCCTCCGGTTTTTGCACAGTGCCCAGTAACTCTGTGTTTTTTATGGCTCTTTTTTCCCGCGTTCAGAATGCGTCAGTGTAGGTCGCCGCCATCTTCGCTCCCGTCTGTCTTCAGATTTTAACAGTCCTTGTGATTGCTTCCTGTGTATATAAACCTCAAAAAGAAAAAAAAAAAACAATAACAACAAAAACTTAGGTGTTTTGTTGCTGTTGTTGGTATTCAGTTCATGACCCAAGCTTTTAAATACTGAGTTACATACATTCAATGCAAGCAGATTTGTATGCAAAAATTGCACTAGATGTAGCCAGCTTGTATTTATTGATTTGATGGTAATAATTTATGTGGACTTTCTAAAATAATCATTACCATATTATCTAAAGAGCTTCAATGTGAAGATCATTTATTCTCAAAATCATCTATCTGTGAATATGTTTATCCCCAGGGCCTAGGAAATGATTGTTTAAAAGCTTAGTATAGTCCTGGAAATATTTCACCCCTTGAATTCACTTTCCAAATGTTAAAATTCTGCAGACACCTGGCTTTTCTTGTCCTCATCATGATTCCATCAAAGCTGCAGTATTTGGGTACACTGCATTTATTTATGTCCTTTCTAAGTTTTCTTTCACTAACTCCATGTTTTTCTTCTTTTGTTATTTTGTGTCCCATGGCACAGCTCAGTCAATCTATTATTATGTCAGGGTTGATGCTGAGGGATTTAAGACCCCCGCTAACCACAGAAAACAATGCCAATAGCAAGTTGTCACTATACCAAATCAATCCTTGATTGAATTGTTTTTAAATGTATGTCAATTCAAGAACAGGGCTCAGAAATATATATTGGAGGTGTGAATGGAAGGGAGAGGTGTGAATTCAGTGTATTTCTGTTCCTAGCAGTGCAGAGCTGACCTTGCATTTAGAGGCAGAGGGAGGAGGGAGGTGAAGCTGTGTAAGAATTTCCACAGTATAAGTGCTGTTTATAGGAAGCTGTTTTAATACCCACCGGTGCTGAAGCTGAACGGTACCTGGAGATCTAGAGCTGTGGATGCATGCCTTACACTGGGTTGATCTTCTTATCTTTCTATTCCTACAAGATGATAAAACACATTTGCAGGACAAACAATCATCCTACCTTTATTTTACTCTAATATGGAAAATCATCCTTACTTGGAGTTTTTCCATGAAAAATTTAGCCAGAATGTTTTAATTTTTAATCCCCATAGCTTAAATTGGTTAAAAAAAATAAATAAAACAAAAACAAAGAGAGGTTTCAAGAGAAAACAAGAGCTCTTTCAAAATATTTTGTTTTGTTTGGTACTTTAGTTCAATTAATAAACAACTCCTGGTAAAGAAGCATCTGCCATATCAACAAAAGTAAAATGTACTTTGAAGTAACACACACCAAGTTGGAATTCAGATAACACTGGATGAAAATATTCAGGACAACAACTTAGAGAAAGTAGATAATAACACATAGTAAACTCAATCACCTATTTTATATTTTTTAAAAATTTACTATTATTTTTTATTTATATATGTGACATTCTCTGTCCCTCTCTCTGTGAATGTGCATATGTCTATGTGTTTGTGGAGGCCCATGTGCACTCACATAAATTCATGCATTGGCATATGTGTGGGTTTCTGTGGAGTCCAGAAGAAAATATCAGATTCCCTGAAATTGGAGTTATATGTGGTCAAAAGATGCCTGCCTCGAGACTGGTAAGCAAAGTTAAAAAGAGCTACAAGTGCTTTAAATTGTTGAGTCATGCTTCCAGCACCTATCATGGATAGTTGATTTAGCTACTTCTAAATTTCTGTCTGGAATCAAAATTCCATAAGAGTAACATGTTGCATAGACACTACTAAATTACCATTTTTAATGATGATATTGAATCAAAAGACAGTTGAGATGCTGTTATCTTATCTATCTATTACTGTAACAATTCATGGCTTACACCTTCCTCAGTTTAAAAAAACAATACGTATTGGGATCCAAGATGGTGGCAGACCGCTTGGACGCATTTTGATCTTGGGGAAAACAGCCATAAAGCCATAGAGTTATAGGACGCTGTGCAAAAAATACGAGTGACTGGACCCACCTGGGTTTCACTCAGCTACCCAGGGACGATTAAAAGTCCCTGGGCAAGACTCTCCCTTCCTCTCTTGGACACACACAGAAGCTGCTGAATCTGGGAATCAGGAACCCCCACCAGGAGAGACACGGGGTAAGGTCCACTCTAATACCCAGTGGGCAGATTCGTACCCCACACAGGGTTACTCACCAGCCTACTGGGCCCCAAGATCCCACGCAGGCATTCCGGCTTTTAGCAAAAGGTTGTGGACCCATGGGAGTTCCATACATTCTTAGTAGCGCGCGGTTTGTGCCCAGCAGCGGGGCGAGCAGCAGCTGAGGGTTCCACAGGCATCAGCCCAGTGTCCAGATGGTCCACAGCTGCATTTTGGAAAGCTCAGACATATCTGTGCTCCCTCAGAGGGGTGCAGGACAGGCCCCTCCTTGGATTTACAGTCATTGGGAAAAAAAACGCTGCAGCTGGATTGGGCTGAGGGATACCCTTCCAGCTTATGGGTGTGCTCCACGGCAGTATGGGAACTTGGATGACAGTGACCCCATTTTCCAGTATCCAAAGCCAGCTCAAAACAAACATAGGCAGAGCTGTGAGAGTGGCAGAAAAGGCTACAGAGGTGGAAGGCAGATTTCCCCACCACAGGGTCCAATCCTGGGAAAACTGTGAGGTCTTTATTATTATTATCAGGCTTTTTTGCTAATACAGGCCCTTCAGGTGGGAAACAAGAGCCTAAGCATATATAGCTCCACCCCGTGGATCAGTGAGATTTCGGCCTGGAAGGCACTGCTGAGTGACTCACCTTACAGGGGTGGAGTCAGGTCCTCTCAAGACTGCAACAGGCCTTGGGACCTCCAAAATCCACAGAATCTGTGCCTGGACACACAGGACCATACCACCAGAGCCACTGCAGGCTGAACACTCAATGTGCTACATAGAGACCTCTGTCTTGGGAGCAGTGAAGCAATCCCGGGACATTCCTCATTGCCTGGGAATAGGCTGCACCAGCTCACAGTGTATCTGGCCATTACATGCACAATGACCCTGAGATCCTCCTGTAAGCAGCCAGGGAGGACCACAAACACGGTCCAACACGTAAGCTGCAGGGGAGCTACAACCCCACCCAATAGCCTGAAGCCTGCCAACCTGCACTGTCATCTATAGGAAGACCAGTTGGATTCCAGGAATCTACAGGAACACATCACCATCACAACCCCTCACCTGAGTCCCCAATTGGGACGAAATAGGAGCGGGTGAGCTCTTGGAGACACACATACTGAGAACCCCCACACAAGGCCCCATACAGCCAGTGGAAAGCGACAGATCACCAAGCAATTCGACAGCTACACAAAAGAGCCCCCTTTGAATCCAAGCCCAGAAGACAACATGAGCAGACAGCTAAGAACATCCAAATGGCTAAAGATCTGAGAAAAAAAAAACAAAAACAGAAACAACAGAAATCAGGGAAACATGACTCCAAGAAAACACAACTATGCTAGCTCATCCAGTCCTGACCACCTCACCACAGCTGAAACACATGAAAACAATGACAATTCTACATTATGGAAAGTGATAGAGTCCTTTCAAAAAGAATTTAAATCTATGAAAGAATTCAAAAAATCCACATTTTCACAAGGTCCAGAAAATATCTTCAATAAAATCATAGAAGAAAACTTCCCAAACCTATACTTTTGGTTGTGAGTCTAGCCTTTAACAGCTGAGCCATCTCTCCAGCCCAACTTCCCAAACCTAAAGAAAGAGATGCCAATAAAAATCCAAGAGGCTTACAGAACACCAAACAGATCAGATCAGAAAAGAAACTCCTCTTGCCACATAATAACTGAAACTCCAAATGGACAGAACAAAGAAAGAATATTAAAAGCTGTAAGAGAAAAAGGTCAAGTCACATATAATAGCAGATCCTTCAGAATTACACCTGACTTCTCCTCAAAAACTTTAAAAGCTAGAAGGGCCTGGACAGATGTCCTACAAGCCCTGAGACAACATAGGTGCTCAGCCAGACTACTATACCCAGCAAAACTCTCTATCAACATAGATGGAGAAAACAAGATATTCCACAACAAAATCAAATTTAAAATATCTACCCACAAACCCAGCCCTACAGAAGATCCTAGAAGGAAAATTCCAACCCAGAGAAGATAACTACACCCAAGAAAACAGAGGAAATAGAAAACTCCACAGCAACTAATCCAAAAGAAGCACAGGACGACAAAGTATAACACAATAATGGGAAATAACAACCCCTGGTCACTAATACCCATCAACATCAATGGACTCAACTTGCCAATGAATAGACACAGATTTACAGATTGGATCCGTAAACAAGACCCATCATTTTGCTGCATTCAAGAAGCATATCTCACTGTCAAAGATAGACACTATCTCAGAGTAAAGGGCTAGGAAAATGTTTTCCAAGCAATGGACCCAGGAAGCAAGCTGGAGTAGCCATCCTAATATCAAAAAAAAAAAAAATACACTTCCAACTGAAGTTATTAAAAAAGGACAGAGAAGAGCATTACATACTCATTAAAGGAAATATTCATCAAGAGGACATCTCAATATTGAACATCTATGCCCCAAATACAAAGGCACCTACATTTTTAAAAGAAACACTTCTAAAACTTAAATGACACATCAATCCCCACACATTAGTAGTGGGAGACTTTAACACTCCACTCACAACAATGGACATATCGTCAAGACAGAAGACAAACAGAGAAATATTGAGTCTAACAGAGATCATGAACCAAATGGACCTAACAGATATCTACAGAACGTTTCACCCAAACACAAAAGAATACACCTCTTCTCAGCACAACATGGAACCATCTCCAAATTTGACCACATAGTTGAACACAAAGATAGCCTCAACAGATACAAGAATATTGAAATAAACGATGGTATCTTATCAGACCACCATGGAATAAAGCTGGACTTCAACAGCAATAGAATCAACAGAAAGTCTACACACACATGGAAATTGAACAACTGTTTACTGGATGACTACTAGGTCAGGGAAGAAATAAAGAAGGAAATCAAACACTTCTTAAAATCTAATGAAAATAAAGGCACAACCTGCCCAAACCTATGGGACACAATGAAAGCTGTGCTACGAGGAAAGTTCATAGAACTAACTGCCTTCAAAAAGAAAATTGTGACAGCTCATATTAGCGAATTACCAGCTAAACTGGGTGAATTAAAAAAAAAAAAAAAGAAGCAAGCACTCCCAAGAGAGGCAGAAGGCAGGAAATTATCAAACTTAGTGCTGAAATCAACAATTTCGAAACAAAAAGAACGATACAAAGAATCAATGAAACCAAGAGTTGGTTCTTCAAGAAAATCAACAGAATAGACAGACCCTTAGCCAAATTAACCAAAAGGCAGAGGGAAAAAGCACAAATCAACAAAATCAGAAATGAAAAGGGAGAAATAACAACAGACATTGAGGAAATCCAGAGAATATTTGGGGTCTACTTTAAAAATCTATACTCCACCAAATTTGAAAACTTAAGTGAAATGGACAATTTTCTTGATAGATTCCACCTACCAAAGCCAGGTCAAAATCAGATTGACAGTTTAAACAGCCCTATAACTCCTAAGGAAATAGAAACAGTCATTAAAATACTCCCAAACAAAAAAATTCCAGGTCTAGATGGTTTCATCACAGAAATCTACCAGACCTTCAAAGAGGAGCTAACACCAATACTCTTCAAATTCTTTCAACAAATAGAATCAGAAAGAACACTGAAAACTCATTCTATGAGGCCACAGTCACCCTGATCCCTAAACCACACAAAGGCCCAACAAAGAAAGAGAACTTCAGACCAATCTCCCTCATGAACATAGATGCAAAAGTACTTAATAAAATACTAGTAAACCGAATTCAAGAACACATCAAAAAATATCATACACCATTGTAAAGTGGGTTTCATCCTAGGAATGCAGGGATGGTGCAATATACAAAAGTCAATCAATGTAAATCACAATATAAACAAGATGAAAGAAAAAAAACCACATGATAATCTCACTAGATGCAGAAAAAGCATTTGACAAAATCCAACACCCCTTCATGCTAAAAGTTCTGGAGAGAACGGGCATACAAGACCTTACCTAGAAATATTAAATGCAACATACAGCAAGCCAGTGGCCAACATCAAATTAAATGGAGAGAAACTTGAAGCATTTCCTCTAAACTCAGGGACAAGAAAAGGATGCCCACTTTCACAATATCACTTCAATGTAGTACTTGAAGTTCTTGCTACAGCAATAAGACAACTAAAAGAGATCAAGCGGATAAAAATTGGAAACAAAGAAGTCAAATTATCCCTATTTGCAGATGATAAGATAGTATACATAAGCAACCCCAAAAGTTCCACCAGATAACTCTTACACTTGGTAAACACCTTCAGCAAGGTGGCTGGATACAAAATTAATTCAAAAAGTTCAGAAGCCTTTCTTTAAACAACAAACAAATGGGCTGAGAAAGAAATAAGGGAAATAACCCTCTTCACAATAGCCACAAACAATATAAAATACCTGTGGGTAACTCTAACCAAGCAAGTAAAGGACCTATACAACAAGAACTTCAAGCCCTTGAAAAAGAAATGGAAGAGGCCTTTAGAAGATGGAAAGATCTCCCATGCTCATGGATAGGTAGGATCAACATAATAAAAATGGCTATCCTTTTAAAAGCAATATATAGATACAATGCAATTCCTTTCAAAATACCAACATGATTCTTTATAGACCTGGGAAAAGCTATTCTCAATTTCATATGGAACAACAAAAAACCCAGAATAGCTAAATCAATCCTGAACAAAAAAAAAATTTAAAAAAAACCCAAAAACATATGGAGGTATCACCATCCTAGATTTCAAGCTGTACTACAGAGCAATAGTAGTTAAAACAGCTTGGTATTGGTATAGAAACTGAGTAGTAGATCAATGTATCGAATTGGAAACCCAGAAATGGACCCACACACCTATGGCCACCTAATTTTTGACAGGAAGCCAAAACCGCACAATGGAAAAAGGACAGAATCTTCAACAAATGGTGCTGGTCCAACTGGATGTCCACTTGTAAAAGACTGAAATTAGAACGATGCTTATCACCTTGTACAAAACTTAAGTTCAAGTGGATCAAAGACCTTAACATAAGGCCGGTCACACTAAATCTACTAGAAGAAAAAGTGGGAAAAACTTCTCGAACTCTTTGGCACAGGTGACAACATCCTAAACAGATCACCAACAGCTCAGGACCTGAGACCACCAATCAGTAAATGGAACCTAATGAAACTGAAAAGCTTCTGTAAGGCAAAAGACACTGTCATTTGAACAAAACAGCAGCCTACAGACTGGGAGAAAATCTTCACCAACCCCACATCTGACAGAGGGCTAATATCCAAAATCTACAAAAAACTCAAGAAATTAAATGCAAAGAAACCAAATAATCCAATCAAAAAATGAGGGATGGAGGTAAATAGAGAATTCACAAAGGAGGAATCCCTAATGGCTGAGAGACACTTGAAGAAATGCTCAACATCCTTAATCATCAGAGAAATGTGACTCAAGACGACTCTGAGATTCCATCTCACACCTGTCAGAATGGCTAAGATCAAAAGCTCAAATGACAGCACATGCTGGTGAGGGTGTGGAGAAAGGGGAACCCTCCTCCATTGCTGGTGGGAGTGCAGGCTTGTGCAACCACTATGGAGGTCAGTATGGTGATATCTTAGAAAACTTGGAATAGCTTTGCCTCAGGACCCAGCCATACCACTTCTGGGTATACACCCAAATGACTCCTCATGGAATCGTAAGGAAGTTTCCTCATCTATGTTCATAGCAGCCTTATTTGTAATAGCTAGAAACTGGAATCAACCAAGATGTCCCTCAACTGAAGAATGGATTAAAAATCGTGGTACATCTACACAATGGAATATTACTCAGCTATCAGAAACAATGAAATTATGCAATTTGAAGCCAAATGGATGGAACTAGAGAAACTCTTCCTGAGTGAGGTAACCCAGTCTCAGAAGGATGCACATGGCATCTATTCACTTATAGTAGGATTTTAGCCATATAGTACAGGATATCTATACTATAACCAATGCACCAAAGGGAACATGGACATAGTCTTGTTTGTTTGTTTTTTGTTTGTTTATTTTTTAGTTTTCTCTCCCTAGCAATGAGACACTTTTTACTGGTGGTACTGTCTTTTAGGCCCCCAGTGTATGAGGAGGCTCTTGGCCCTCATATGACTTCTGAACTGAGGCAAGGGACTGTTATGTAGGGACACTCCACTTCAGAATAGTGGGATGGAAGGGTTAGGGGGTAGAGGGTGAGAGAGCGGGGCTGGGAAGGGGGGGAAAGACGATAATATGATGGAGATGTAACCTGAACCAACAAATAAATAAATTTATTTATTAAATAATTACATATTGCAATTATTAATAGCCATAATGACTCCATGCAATATTATCAAGTACCTACAAAATTTGTGCTGCATGTGAAAGGCAAAAGAACTAATACAGTAGAACAATACAAACGTAGACATGTTTGAAACTCTTACCCTTCTCATCCAAAAAAACTAGGATCCTAGCTTTCATGATTGTCATGCCTCTCAGTTTATCTTTGTGACATTTGACAAATGTCCCTATATTTGGTAATACACTTGAATGTCTAGTTCTACAAGTGGCTCTAAGTGTGTACATTAAAACCTGTGTCCTCTCCACTTCATGTGCCTTTGAGTTACCCTATTGGCATCAACAGTTATGTCATTTACTCTCACAACTGTGCTGTTCTTATTGAAGCATTAGTACAAATCAAATATATTTATTCCCTGTTGAGTGCATGATTTCAGGGGTTTTGCTTTGTTTCACCAATGAAAGAGTCCATGAACATTGTCAACCATATCTTCTGATGCACGTTTTGACACTTGCTTGGCTGGAGTATAGTTCACAGCACAGGTACATATTACCCTCTTCTCTTTGGTGTGAACTACATGCTAAACGTACTATATTAATTTACATTCCTGTCATCAAGAGTTTCTTTGGCTCACTTTCTCACCAAGGTGTTGTAAGTCTCCATTATGTTATTGTTGGCACTTTTAACTGAAATTATAGCTTATTGTTTTCAATGTAGGCACTGCCTATTAAATACTTCTCATGTTCTTCAAGAGAAGACTTTCAAGCATTTTCTTCTTTTGAGCTCTGAGTAATCATATCCTTCCTCTTATATTCTATACACCTTTTTCTTCTTTTATTGTATTTAAGAAAATGTTCACTTTTGTATATAATATACAATAGATTTTATGGATTTTCCTCATCTAAAATATTCTTTCTAATCACAATTGCTAACTCTTAAAATTATAATTGAGTGCTAATTTCTATTGAATAATATTTTCTGTACTAGTAGCACTAGAAATAAATCTCACATAAGTGTTCTAGTGATTTTATAAGAAAAAGAAGAAAAGGCATTTAGAACTTTTAAATATTTTCAATAAATGATATAAAAATGTATAGAACCCCCTCAAATGAACTTCTAATTGTCATATGTTATACATAAAAATAAACATATATATTATACCCAAAATAACATCTATAATATTACAATTCTTGATTTGTGTGTAGATGGTACATAAAATATGACAAAGACATTCAATACAGAGGCACAAATAGTGAATCATCTTCATTAAATTCTGCTATTGAAAAGACAATGTTGCAACAGTTAACATTGGCTTAAGTAACAGCTAAGTAAAGATGAAAATTTTTAAAAATTAGAGATGAGGTTAAACAAAAGTATGAGCACAGAAAAAAAAAAGAAAAGCAAAATGGAAAGATAAAGACTTACAAAAATAGATCACAGTTCCTAGAGACACTTTCACAAGTACAGTAATTGAAGGGCAAATTAGCACAAAATTTCGACAGTGCTTTCATGCTGGTTATAATGTAGAGCAAGTGAGGTTCTTGTACACTGTCAGTAGAGACTTAAAATGAGCCATAGTGGAACATTTTGAACAAGCTCAGTGTATATCTATCCTGTGTCCTCACAGTTTAACCCCTAGTCATTTATTCAAGATAATAAAAAGCATAAATCTACATAGGAAATTACATGAATGTTCATACCACCTTTATGTGTAATAAGCAGAGAGTGAGAAAAAACCCAAATACAAAACTAATGGGCATAGAAACACTCCCACTATTCTGAGTTCTTTCAACACTGTTATACTAATTCAAAGCAGTAGTCATAAAGTAAGGAAAGGATGTGAATGATCCCTATGTTTTTCAGTGCACAGGGGAAACTCTTATTATTTAATAAGAAGTTGACTTACTTTCCTATCATTGTTACAAAACTCAGTGATGAATACAACACATAAATAAAATAATTTAACTGGGCTTACAGTTTCAGAGAGTCCATATAGCCAGAGTGATGGTATGATGTCAGGAACACATAGAGCTCATATATTGATTGGTGAGTGGGAGGGGGGGGTTCCCTGACCTCTGAGGGTAGATTTAATAGAGTCAGCCCATTTAGAGCAGTGTGTTCCAAGGTCTCTCTCTGCATAATGTCTGGCTGTGGGTCTCTGTATTTGTATTTGTTCCGATCTATTGCAGAAGGAAACTTCTCTTATGATGGCTGAATAAGGCAGTGATCTATGAGTATAGCAGAGTATCAGGAGGAGTCATTTTATCACTACTTAGCCATATAGTACAGGATAACTATCCAACAACCAACACACCAAAAGGATCAGGAACATGGATTTTGCTATCTATTAATCGGATAACTTGCCCTAACAGTGCTACCATGTAGGCCCCCAGTGAAAAAGGAAGCTCTTAGCCCTAATATGACTGTTGAACTGAGAGGGGCTGATATGTAGGGACACTCCACATTGGAGTAGTGGGATGGGTAGGAGAGGGAGGAGAGGATGGGAAGGTGGAACTGGGAGGGGTGGAAAGAGGGCACTATGATGGAGATGTAACTTGAAGTAATAAATAAACACTAAAAAAATTATACCACCAGGCACACCCTTTTCATCCCAGCACTTGGGAGGCAGAGGCAGGCAGATGTCTGTGAGTTAGAAGCCAGCCTGGTCTACAAAGTGAATCCAGGACAGCCAAGGATACACAGAAAAACCTTGTCTCAAAAAACCAAAAAAAAAAAAAAATTAATAAAAATAGTATTTGGTTTTTACCTTATGTCTCTGGGATATCTAGTCTATTGTTTTTAATCACCAAAAAGCATCAGATATGGGTTCTATCTTGTGGAGTGGACCTTAAATAAGACATTGGTTGGGTACTGCTACAAGCTTTATGCCATCACTGTCCTGGCACGTTTTGCAGGCAGGACAGCATTGTAGAGCAAAGGTTCTGTGGCTGGGTTGGTGTTTATGTTTCTCTTTTGGTAGCCTAAGGAGTACCTTCCAAAGGTACCAAAGGTCCAAAAGACATTAGAACAGTGGTTCTCAACCTTCCTAAAGCTGCGACACTTTAGCACAATTCCTCATGTTATGGTTATTCCCAACTATAAAAGTGTTTCATTGCTACAAAAGTAATTTTCCTACTGTTATGAATTTTAAGGTAAACATCTGATATACAACCATCTAGAGGAGTTGCAACCTACAAGTTGAGAACCACTGCCCTAGAACGTAGGGATGAAAGTTATATATAGGCATCAATTGACCTCTCCATGTTTGATAAGTTGGTGGGTTTTACCCTCAACAATGGGACCTTACTGTCAGTTTTTGGAGAACAACTATTAGTCTTGGCAACAGCATGGGTGTTTTTGAGATCTCCATGGGACCCCTTTGGCTAACAACTCAAGTAGATATAGACCAGTCATAGTACTGGAAGCTTTGCTTGATAAAAAGATGACCAGTTGTGATTCCATCTCCCTCATTATTTGGAAACTTCATTCAGATTGTTTTCATAATCTTAGGAACTTTCCACTGCACAAGGTTTCCATACCATCTCCCAAATGCACTTCAATTCTAGTTGTCTCTCCCTGCATCCACTCCCTCAGCTTATTTCCCCTTAACCTCCCTACTTCATCCTCCTATTCCCATATCTACTGTCACCAATCCATCCATCAAATCTATTCTATTTCACCTTCCCTGGAAGATCAATATGTCTCCCATACTTACTTCTTCTATAAATAGCCTTCCATAGTCTATGTATTGTAGCTAGGTTATCATTTATTTAATGGCTAATATCCACATATAAGTGAATACACAGCATATTTATCTTTCTGGGTCTAGTTTACCTCACTCAGGATGATTTTTTTCTAGTTTCATCCATTTAACTGGAAATATCATGATGTCATTAGTATTGCTCCATTGTGTAAATGAGTACTATATTTTTTATATCCATTCTTCTGTTGAGAGACATCTAGGTTATTTCCAGATATTGGCTATTATGAATAGAGTTACAATGAACATGGTTGAACAAGAGTCATTTTGGCAGAATGAAGTGTCCTTTATATATGAGCCCAAATGGTAGATCAATTTCCATCTTTCCTATTTCCATAGTGGCTATACAAGATTGTACTCCCACCAGTAATGGTAGAGTGTTCCCCTTGCTCCACATCTTCGCCAGCATATGCTATCACTTGTGTTTTTAATCTTAGCCATTGTTTAAGATGGAACCACGAATTAGATTTGATTTTGATTTGCATTTCCTTGATGGCTAAATATGTTGAACATTTCTTTAAGTGTTTCTCAGTCATTTGAGGTTCTTCTATTTGGAATTCTTTACACACACACACACACACACACACACACACACACACACAGAGAGAGAGAGAGAGAGAGAGAGAGAGAGAGAGAGAGAGAGAGAGAG
>CAJQZJ010033120.1:3225576-3237515 GCA_907164525.1 Lophiomys imhausi | reverse complement strand
TTTAATGGTGTTGTTCCTTGTTTTGACTTGTAGAATTGTGGCTTCTTTGAATTCCTTCATAGATTTAAGTTCTTCTTGCAGGGACTCTATCACTTTCCATAATGCAGAATTGTCAACATTTTCATGTGTTTCTGTTGGTGTGTGGTCATCCGAATTGGATGAGCTAGGATAATTCTGCTTTGTTGGAGTCATATTTCCTTGATTTCTATTTTTTTTTTTTGACCTTTGGCCATTGGATGCGTTTAGCTGTCTGTTTTCTGTGCTTGTAACCACAGTGGATGATTTGGTGCAGGGGACGAGTTACTTGGCTATCTGTTGTTGCTTACAGGGGGATTTCAAGGTCACTGTGGTTTTAATCGCCTGAGGCACTGTGAGCTGGTGCAGCCTATTCCCAGGTTGTGAGTAATGGACCAGGATTGTTTCACTGCTCCCAATTCAGACTTCTCTTTGTTGCACTCTGAGTTATCAGCCTGTAATGGTACTGATGGTATGGGCCTTTTTTCCCAGGTACAGATTCTGTGGGCTTTGTTTGTCATCACGGAGGCTGACAGGGTCTGGCTCCACACCTAATATGTCTGGATTTTCCAGAATACAGCTATGGTCCCGATTTCTGGTTTCTCTCTAGGCTTCTCGCCATAGGGCTGTCCTCTGTGCCTGATTCCCTTCCTGACTGCACCGCGGCGTGTCACCCTCCCTGGCTGCTAGGCTGTTGGTGCCCCAAGCCCCGGATCCTCCAGCAGCCTGAGTGGACCTCTCGCCCCAGCAGCTCAGCTGTGGGTGCACGGATCCCTGGCCCCGCCCATGCCTGTCTCTCTCCCCAGTTGACCTGCTGTGTGTTCGTGAGATTTGGCCCTGCCAGCCGGACTCCCTCCCCAGCTGTGCTGCTGTGATTACGTGGGATTCGGCCCCTCCCACCTGCCTTTGTGTTCCCAGCTTCCCGCGCTCTCTTGGAACCTCCTGCTTCGCGAGCGGCTGCAGACCACCCAATGAGCCCCCTGTTTGTTCCTTGCTAAGCCTTCCACTATCTCGCAAAGTTTTTTAAGTGGGTATAAGTTCTACCTGATGTGTGGGGAGCCCAATAGGCCAGCGATCTATGGCCAAGTGGAGCCTGATTCTGCCTGCTGTAAGTTGGGATCGATCTTACCAGGTGCCTCTCCAAATGGGAGTTCCTGAATCCCGGGTTTAGTGGCTTCTGTGTCTGGGAGAGATGGAGGAGAGCCTTGCCCTGGGACTTTTAACAGTCCCTTGGGAGCTGTGAGTGTTCCCGGGGGTGTCTAGCCCCTCCAGTTTTTGCACAGTGCCCAATAACTCTGTGTTTTTTATGGCTCTTTTTTCCCCACATTCAAAATGCGTCAGTGTATGTCACCGCCATCTTTCAGATCTCCTCCACCTTTATTGTCTGAGACTCAGCTCTTTATTTTGGCCTTGTGAAAGAAGAACTCATCTACCTGCTTATCCAAGTCTGCCACCACAGATATCTAGGGCTCATCTCTAAGCACCAAGAGCACCAATGCCACCACTGCCTAGCCAGGCTCCTGCCTCAATCACCGCTGGTCACCACAATACCCCTCTCCAAAGCTCCTGTGTCTCTCACACCACCAACCACAGTTCATCTGTGGCTGCTGATTGTTGACTGTTCCCAAAGCAGCCACCAGAATCACTAGCCACTTGGCTGGGCTCAGCTCAGAACCCCTGAACTTCCTGCTGCTGTCTGGCCTGTGGCTGGCAGCTTAGCTAAAAGAGCAGTAACCTTTCTCTACATGACAGAGAGGATTAGAGTTATCCTAACCTTCCTGTTTTCTTAGCTATAAGAGTTGTAACACTTGCTGGTAGAGAAAATCATTTCTCCTGACTCTCTGGGATATCTTGTGGCACAGATCCCATCCTATGTTTCATCCTTTTCTGCCTGGAAACCAATGTAGGCCAGACCTTACATCAGAGAGCAAATACTCCCAGTTTCATGCCTGATAAGGCCCTATCTTCCTGGGAGAGTACTGGACAAGGTGCTAGTCCTACCAAAAGCTGCATCTAGTGTTTTGTATTTCTATTATTAATTAAATATTAGAAAAAATGTACTTTATTTATATTAAAATTTGTTCTGCTAAAATTAACTTACATTTTCAAAAATATTTTGCTTGTACGATACAATGGTAGTTTATAATAAAATGTTCCCAAAGAAAACTCTGCATGTCATACAGTATGCTAATGCTCTTTGCAATGTACTCATATCATATTGTTGCATTGGTGATCACCAAGGTTGCATTCTGAATTTTAAACATTTTTCTAATGTTCCACAGAAATAAATAAGGCAATTCCAAATAATATTAAGAAATTATTATGCTAATAAAAGAAATGAATATTTGTAGATAAATATTAGTCTATTATGAAGCAATTTATATCACATTTATATTTCAACCTAATACAAATTCTAATAGTATTATCTTGGTGTGAATTCACATGGAAATATAGAATTAAATGGGAACTATTATAAGGAAAGTCCTTATAAATACAGTATATGAGAGATTATGTAGGTAAAAATATCATGGATCAAGACTCTTGCCTATTTAATTTTGCTCTACTATATACCATAGGAAATTTTCTTGAGGTTCTAGTGACCAATCAACATAACCATGGAAGCAATATCTCAGCTGTTTTTCTTGGCTGAAATTATTATGAATGTTCTCAGTTCACTTATTGTCACATCCATATATTTCTGCAGTTACAAATCACATCATTGAGCAGTATATCCCAAGACACTTGTGTTATTTGTTGACTACCCATATTAAACTGTAAAGTCTATGAATCACAACTTATTCTTATTAGATCCATTTGCACTCTCAAAGTGTGTACACTCTTTTCTAAAAGTTATCACAAGTATACAATTTAGTAAGGTCACATATTAACACACCACTTGCATACACCACTTTTCCTCTTTCCAGAATCTGAATCTTATCTTTTGGTTGCACATTTTACAAAATGGCCAGAGAGGTGGTTTGTGTGTAAAGGCACTTGCCTTCAACCTTAAGGACCTAAGTTGTATTCCTGGAAACTTTATGGGCGCAAAAGATGTCCAACTTCTCGAAACTATCCTCTGATCAGCACCCATTGTGTCAAGTCATGTACACATGAACACACACAGGCACACATACAGACACACACACACATGTGCACACATGCATATACTCACAAATAGAAAAATGTTTTTACAGTTCATGCTGTCAGTTTTTAAAATATTACTATCATCACCTTTCTTCCTTTCCTCAAATAAGATTAAAAAATAACAATTAAGAATATATAATTCTTCCTTTCCTATTTGTACCCCCTTGATCTCCTTTAGTTGTCTTATTGCTCTAGCTAGAACTTCAAGTACTATGCTGAAGAGATATGGGGAAAGTTGGCATCCCTGCCTTGTCCCTGATTTTAGAAGAAATGCTTTATGTTTCTCTCTATTTAATTTTATGTTGGCTACTGGCTTGCTGTATATTGATTTCCTTTATTGTTTCTAAGTATGATCCTTGTATGCCATCTCTCTTCAGGACTTTTAACATGAAGGGGTGTTGAATTTTGTTAAATGCTTTTTCAAATTTTTCAGCATCTAGCCAGATGATCATGTTTTGTTTTTGTTTTTTGTTGTTGTTGTTGTTGTTTGTTTTCTTTCAGCTTGTTTATATGGTGGATTACGCTGATGGACTTTTTGTATGTTGAACCACCCCTGCGTTCCTGGGATGAAGTCTACTTGATCCTAGTTTATGATTCTTTCGATGTGTTCTTGGATTTGGTTTGCAAGTATTTCATTGAGTATTTTCATGCTGGAAAAGCTCATCTTGAGTAAGTTAACTCAGACCCAGAAAGATTCACATGGTATATATTCATTTATGACTGGATTATGGCCATATAGTGCAGGATAACTATCCTACAACCAACAGGCTGAAAGGAACAGGAACATAGACTTTGTTACCTGTTAGTGGAACACTTTGCCTTAGTGGAGTTGCCATGTAGGCCCCCAGTACAAGAGGAAACTCTTAGCCCTCATATTACTGCTGAGCTGAGGGGGATGATATGTAGGGACACCCCATACTGGAGGAGTAGGAAGACGGTGGGAGAGTGGGACCGGGAGAGGTAGAAGGAGGGGATTGTGATGGAGATGTAACTTGAAGTAATAAATAAGCATAAAAAAGAATATATAATTCACATTTAAAATTTCAAGTTACTTTAGCATATTAGAGCTACATTTTATGGCCTAAAGACATAAAATTACTTCACAGTGCTAATGTTTTTGTTTAATGATCAACATTCAATTTTCTCTTAAAAAATGTTCTTGAAAAAGAATTGTAGGATTATTCTGGAACAATAGAGGAAAACTAGTAGGAATTTAGTACTGCCATGCTTTTCTCTGTTGATGATTGTTTAGCCTACATTCCCTTAACGCTATCTTGAATTATTGAATTCTTCTTTATCTTCTTTCTGGGAGAATATTTGACTGTAAAGAGAAATTTTATCTATCATACTTTATTTATGAATAATATAAACAAATTTGAATCCACTTAAATTATAGATTTTGATCAGTCTTGTGAATTGTTAGTCATAACCCCACATTATAAACAGGATAAAGAACATTTCTATCACCTTTAAGTGGTTCTTTATGTCCTTTTTTTAAGCAAAGTTCTTTCTTTATTTGGACCCAATAACTGATCCCCTTACAGTCATTTTGGATTGGTAAAAAATGGAAAAGTAGAATTAAAAACAAATAACATGTGACCACTTGTCTAGTTTCTTCCATCAAAGGGATGAATTTGAGATTCACAAAACAAGTATGTCCTTTCATATTGTGCAGAAATACCTTTTGTGGGTACAATACATTATGTTTAAGCATGTGGTTCTTAATAGCCAATTAGAGTGCATTTAATTTTCATCTTTACTGAATAAAATTAATGCATACATATTTGTCACTATGTGTATTTTCATCCTGTCAATATCTAGAAATACTATGGCTAGAATACACAGTAAATTAAAGCTCAACCTCAAAATAATAGTGAACCAGCTTCCCAAAGTGGGTATATAATTTTATATGGCTATTAGCAATATGCACTATCCAGGTATTGTAAGACTGTAAAAATTAATAAATACAAGGCCTCCTCCTCCTTCATGAGACCCTGACCTCACTTCTCCTAGAGACATTCCACAGAACTCAGTCCTTGGGACTATCTGAACTTACATAGCTGACTCCCCAATCCCCACTTGCGTCATTGCCTAAACATCCCCTTTGTTCCCTGTGTGCTTAAATACTGCCTGAAAACTGTTTTGGATGTTCACTTCTACGCGGAGGTAGTCGAACCCCAGCGCGTTGGCTTAAATAAACCTCTTGTATATTGCAACGAATCTGGGACATTGGTGGTCTCTGGGCGTCAGGATTTGTGGAGCCCCCATGCGGGTTCAACAGTATCTGCTTTCTTGCCTCTGTATTTGCTATTATAAGTCATTTAAATTGACTCATTCTAATAACCAGACAACAGTATCTCATTTGCTTTTTATTTGCATGTTCCTAACAGCTAATAACATTGAACATCTCTCCATATGCTTTCTGGCCATATATATATATATATTCTGCAGAACCTGTTAAAATCATTTGCCCATATTTTTTGATGAGGCCTTTTATGTATTATCCTTGACTTATCAAAACCTCTAAAGTATTCAGGATGTGTTTGTCATATACAGGAAATGCTTTTTATGTAAAATATTCTTATATTTTCATTTAAAAAGAAAGATCATTTTAAAACTGAAAAGTCTGAATTATTTTCTCTTATAATTTATGCTTGTTGTATTGAATCTTCTAAAAAGTATTCAGCTATTCCAGGTAACCTAGATTTCTCTTTCTCTATTTTCCTCAAGGAGTTTTCTATTTTAGGTGTTCCACTTAGCTTTATCATCTGTTTTGAATTAACTTTTATGCATGGCAAGATTTGAAGTTTCTGCTTTTCCTTTCTGAATATCCAGCTTGTATGATTTCCCTTCCCCTGGTTCATTGACTTGACCTCTTGTTTTCAAAATTAATTGCTAATATATATGTAGATCTTTTTCTGTGCTCTCTACTTTGTTTCACATATATGGCTATTCTTTTTCCAATAATAGCCATCCTTGAATTTAAAAAACCATAGTTGAGTGACATTAATAAGGTTGTCAATTTGTATCAAATATACTGTTGAATATTTTGTTTTCCATATAAAAATAGTCATCTAAAAATATTGTATTTTCTTATATATGCACAGAGTTTTGTCTCTATGTATTTTCTGTTACTTATTGCAATATTTTGTGATTTCATCAGAAACTTCACAGTTTCATTTCTATGAGTCTTTTCGGGATTTCATAACTTTTCACGCTATTCTAAGTAATATTGTGAGAAGAGGGGTCTCTTATATTGTCTTGAGAACCAGTGGTTGCTTGTGTAATTCAAAAGACACAGCACATAGTTATATTCATGACTAAAAGGTAAAAAAGATAAGTAGCAAAAACAATCATAATAAGAAATACTTGAGATAAAGGCAAATGATTCTAAAGAACATATCTTGATTCACTCATACAGATTGTGCAGAATTCCAGCAGAGGCAATGTTTTATGCCGTGTTTTCAAAATATGTATGGTTTTCATGGAAAAGTTGTCAGGTGGGAATTCTCTGCCTAGGGTTCATCAAAAATCTAGAAAATATCAGACTTCTAAAGCATGTGTTCTTCAAAACCAATATCACAAACAGGTTTATCTCTCCAGAAATCAAGCTTTACAGTGTCCCAAAGCATCCTTATATGTCAGTTTTCTGTATTTATTCTTTTCTTTGCACATCTTTTTGAACTATTTTTATTGCATAATTGTTCAAAACTTATTTATAAGAATATGATGCATTGTAGTTCGTATTGATTTGTCTTGAAACCACACTAGTTTTAATAGCTCATTTTTCTAATGGTTTTAGAATTTTCTATGTGAACATCCATGTCACACATAGAAATTGATAATGATGCTTCTTCCATTAATAGCTGTAGAGCAGTTCATTACTTTAGCATACATTCTTTCATTGGATGGGACCCAAGAATAGTATTCACTGGGGATGGTTAGAACACACATCCCTGGCTCCTTTGTTCAATCTTTCTTTAACAAGGGATTCTGTTTTCACTATTAAAATTGAGGTTTGTTAAAAGATCTTGGTAACTGAACTTCATCAGATTGAGGAAATTCATATGTTTTTCTTTTTGATCTGCCAAATATCTCATACAATGAGTATTAGATTTTGTCAGTAGATAACCTGTGTTTATTAAATTGATTATATGCATATTGTTATACTGTTGTCAATAGATATGGTAAATGATACTGACTGAACTTTACCATATTTTTTTTACATCCTCATTGAAACCTGCTCACTTCTCCCCACCCAGCCCACCTTCTCATCCTCCCACCCTCCCATCCTCCCACCCTCTACTCCTCTCCTTCCTCCATTTATCCTCTGATGAGGGGAGCAGGCTACATATTGATCCACTTCCATTCATCAAATCTCATGAGAGCTAAGAGTTTCCTCTTACTCTGGGGCCAGACAAGGCAGTCCAGCTAGGGTAAGGAGTTAGGCAACAGAGTTCATGTGAGAGACATCCCCCAACCCCGTCCAGCTCAAGTTGCTAAGGGATCTGCATGAAGACCATGATTCCTATCAACAATATATGTGTAGGGGCCTAGGTCCAATCTATATATGATTTTATTTTTGGTTGGTGTTTCTGTCTCTGTAAACCTCAATATCTTCCTGTGGAGTTCTTGTCCCCTCTGAATTCCTATATTCCTCTTTGCTCTCATATACAGGACTCCCAGAGCTCAACCCAATGATTGGTTGTGTGTCTCAGCATCTGTTTTGATACACTGCTGAGTGGGGTCTCTTGTAGTGTAGTTGTTAGGTTTCTGTTTCTTAGGGTCTGCAAGTTGTAGGATGGTTATCCTGTACTATATGGTTAATATCCAGTTATAAGTGTATACATACTATGTGCATCTTTCTGGGTTTGGGTTAGCTTACTCAGGATGAGCTTTCCAGTTTCATCCATTTGTTTGCAAACTGCATAATTTCCTTGTTTCTGATAGCTGAGTGGTATTCCATAGTGTAAATGTACCACAGTTTTGTTTTTTTTTATTATTATTCATTCTTTAGTTGAAGGACATCTGGACTTTTTGAGTTTCTGGCTATTACAAATAAAGCTTTTATGGACATAGTTGAGCCAGTGTCTTTCTGAATTGCTGGGTAATCTTTTGGGTGTAGGCCCAGGAGTGGTATAGTTGGGTCTTGAGGTAGAAAAATTCCAGTTTTCTGAGATATCACCAGATTGATTTCCATAGTGGTTGTACAAGTTCACATTCTCACCAACATTGGAAGACTATTCCCCTTTCTCTATGTACTGGCCAGCTTGTGCTGTAATCTGAGTTTTTGATCTTAATCACTCTGATGGATGTAAGATGGAATCTCAGAGTCTTTTTGACTTGCATTTTCCTGATTACTAAGTATGTTGAGAATTTCTTCAGGTGTCTCTCGGTCATTCAAGATTCCTCTGTTGCGCATGCTTGGTTAACCTCTCTATCCTATTTCTGGATTGGATTATTTGTTTTATTGGTGATTAATTTCTTGAGTTCTATGTGCTTTGGATATTAGCTCTCTGTCAGATATGGGAATAATGAAGATATTTGCCAATCTGTTGGCTACAGTTTTGGACTACTGACAGTGTCTTCTACCTTACAGAAGTTTTCAGCTCTATAAGGTCCCATTTATTGATTGTTGGTCTTAGAGTCTAAGTTATTGGTGTTCTGTTCAGGAAGTTATTCCCTACACAAATGAATTTGAGGCTTTTCCCCACTTTCCCTTCTATTAGATTTATTGTGTCTGGTTATATGTTGAGATTTTTGATCCACATGGAATTGACTTTTGTGCAGGGTGATAAGTCTATTTGCATTCTTCTACATGTTGACATCCAGTTAGACCAGTACCATTTGCTGAAGATGCTTTCCTTTTTCCACTTATTGGTTTTGGCTTCTTTGTCAAAACTCAAGCAACCATAAGTATTTGGGTTTATTTCTGGGGAACTTAGATTCAATTCCATTGATCATCCAGTCTGTTTCTATGTCAGTACCACACGACTTTTATTATCATTCCTATGTAATACAGTTTGAAATCATGAATGGTGGTATCTCTAGATGTTCTTTTATAATACAAGATTGTTCTAGTTATTCTGGGTTTTTTTGATTTTCCATATGAAGTTGAGAATTGTTCTTTCAAGGTCTGTAAATAACTGCATTGATATTTGACAGGAATTGAATTGAATATGTACATTGATTTCAGGAAGATGGCCATTTTTATTATGTTGTTCCTACCTATCTGTGAGCATGGGAGATATTTCCAACTTCTCAATTGAAGTTCTTATTGTACAGGTCTTTTCCTTGAATGGTTAGAGTTACCCCTAGGTATTTTATATCATTTATGATTATTGTGAAGCATGTTGTTTTCCTAATTTCTTTCTTGCCCCATTTGTCTTTTGTGTAAAGAAGTGCTACTGATTTTTTAGAATTAATTTTGTATCCAGCCACATTGCCGAATGAGTTTATCAGTTGTCGGAATTCTCTTTTAGAATTTTGGGGGTCACTTATGTATAATATCATAGCATTGGAAACAGGGAAGTTTGCCTCCTTTCTTTCTAATTTGTATCTCCTTGATCTCATTCTTATCTTATTGCTCTAGCTAGAACTTCAAGTACTATGTTGAAAAGATATGGGGAGAGTGGAGAGCCTTGTATTGTCCCTGATTTTAGTATAAATGATTTAAATTTCTCTCCATTTAATTTGATGTTTCCTACCAGTTTACTGTATATTTCGTTTATTATCTTTAGGTATGATCCTTGTACACCTGATCTCTCCAAGACTTTTTACAGCAAGGGATGTTGAATTTTAATGAATAATTTTTCAGAATTTAATGAGATTATCATGTGTTTTTTTTCTTTAAGCTTGTTTATACAGTGATGGATTTTCTTATGTTGACCTACCCCTGCATCCATGGGATGAAACCTACTTGGTTATGGTTTATGATGCCTTTGGTGTATGATGCTTTTGATGTGTTCTAGGATTTGGTTTGCAAGTATTTTATTGATTATCTTTGCACTGATGTTCAGAAAGGAAATGGGTCTGAAATACTCTTTCTTTTTTTGGTCTTTGTGTGGTTTCAGTATCAGGGCGACTGTGGCTTCATAGAATGAGTTTGGCAGGGTTCCTTTTGTTTCTATTTTGTGGAACGGTTTGAGAAGTATTGGTATTATTTCTTCTTTGAAGGTCTGGTAGAATTCTGTGCTGAAACCATCTGGCTCTGGGCTTGCTTTGGTTGAGAGAATTTTAATGACTGCTTCTATTTCCTTAGGGATTATAAGAGTGTTTAATTTGTTAAACTGATCTTGATTTAACTTGGGTAGGTGGAATCTATCAAGAAAATTGTCCTTTTCTCTTAGGTTTTACAATTTTGTGGAGTATAGGTTTTTGGAGTAAGACATAATGATTATTGGATTTCCTCAGTGTCTTTTGTTATTTCCCCCCTTTCATTTCTGATTTTGTTGATTTGGATATTTTTCCTCTGCCTTTTAGTTAGGGTTTGTCTATTTTGTTGAATTTCTCAAAGAACCAGCTCTTGGTTTAATCAATTCTTTGTATTGTTCTCTTTATTTCCAAGTTATTGATTTCAGCCTTGAGTTTGATGTTTTCCTGCCATCTGCTCCTCTTGGGAGTGTTTCCTTCACTATTTTCCAAGAAATTTCAGTTGTGCTGTTAAGTTGCTAGCTCTCTTTATTTCTTTGTGAAGTCACTTAGAGCTATGAACTTTCCTCTTAGCACTGCTTTCAGGAAGTCTTCATTTCTTTATTTTTTTCCCTGATCCAATAGAGATCACTCAGCAGAGTAGGTCATTCAGTAGAGAATTGTTCAGTTTACATGAATGTGTAGGCTTTTTGTTGTTTCTGTTGTTGTTGAAGTCCAGCTTTAATCCATAGTGATTCAATAAGATACAAGAGGTTATTTCAATTTTCTTGTTTCAGTTGAGGCTTGCTTTGTGACTGACCATATGGTCAATTTTTGATAAAGTTCTGTGAGGTGTTGAGAAGAAGGTATATTCTTTTGTGTTTGGGTGAAATATTCTATAGATATCTGTAAGGTCCATTTGGTTCATAGCCTATATTCATTTCATTATTTCTCTGTTTGGTTTCTGTTTTGATGACTTGTCCATTGGGGTGAATAGGGTATTAAAGTCTCCTACTATTAATGTGTGTGGGAGGGGAGTTAATGTGTGGTTCAAGCTTTAGTAATGTTTCTTTTACAAATGTGGGTTTCCTTGTATTTGGGGCAAAAATATTAAGTATTGTGATATCATCTTGATGAAATTTTCCTTTGATTAGTATGTAGTATCTTTATCTTTATGATTAATTTTGGTTGAAAGTTTATATCATTTGATATTATGATAGTTACTCCAGTTTGTTTTTTGGTCTATTTGAATGGAAATCCTTTTAAACACTTTAATTAATGTAAAGTATATCTTTGTGCTGAGGTGCATTTCTTAATTCAGCAAAATGTTGGGTCCTGTTTTTGTGTCAATTCTGTTAGCCTGTGTCTTTTTATTGGAAAATTGAGTCCATTGTTGTTGAGAGATATTATTGATCACTGTTTGTTTTTTCCTATTATTTTAATATAGATGGTGGTAGTGTGTTTGTGTGTATCTTTTCCTTTAATTTTGCTCCATTTGGAATAGGTGTTTCCTGTGTTTTCTTGTGTGTATTTCTCTTCCCTGGGTTGGGGTTTTCCTTCTGGGATATCCTGCAGGGATGGCTTTGTGTGTGTGTGTGTGTGTATATATATATATATATATATATATATATATATATATATATATATAT
>CAJQZJ010033120.1:3195541-3225566 GCA_907164525.1 Lophiomys imhausi | reverse complement strand
TATATATATATATATATATATATATATATATATATATATATATATATTGTTTAAATATATTTTTTCATGGAATAGCTTGTTTTCTCTATTTATGGTGATTTAAAATTTTGCTGATTATAGTGGTCTGGGTTGACCTCTGTGGTCTCTTAGGGACTTCAGTACATCTGCCCAGGCCCTCCTGTCTTTTAGAGTTTCTGAAGAGAAGTGAAGTGTGATTCTGATGTGTCTGACTTTATCTATTTCTTGGCATTTTTCTCTTTCAGCTTTTGGTATTATTTCTTTATTCTATACATTTATTGTTTCTATTATTATGTGGTGGGGGATTTTTTTCTGGTCTAACATATTTGGTGTTCTATAAGCTTCCTGAGTGTTTATAGTCTTCTTTTTCTTCAGGTTTGGTGAATTTTTCTTCTATGATTTTGGTGAAAATATTTTCTTGTCCTTGAGCGGATTCTCTTTCTTCTGTTCTTATTATACTTAGGTTTCATCTCTTCATTGAGTCCTTTATTTCTTGGATTTTTTGAGTGAAGAATGTTTTATTTTTCTCATTTTCTTAGGTTGATGTATTGATTTCTTGATTGAATCTTCCATGACTGAAATTCTGTCTTCTATCTCTTATATCCTGTTTGATGATGCTTGTGTCTGCAGGTCCTGTTTCTTTCCTCGGTTATATACCTCTAGGATTGTCTCTGCTTGTGTTTTCTTTCTTGCTTCCATTTCCAATTTCAGGTCTTGTATGATTTTAGTCATTTCCTTCTCCAGATTGATTGTTTTTGCTAGTATTTCTTTAATAACTTTATCTCTTTCTTCCTCTGTTTGTGTTTTCCTGAATTTCTTTATAGGATTTCTTCATTTCCTGCATCTGTTGGATTGGGGTTTCCTTACATTCTTTAAGGATTTATCTTTTTTTCTTTTAAGGTCTGTATCATTTTTTTGTAAGCATGGAATTGTCACATGTTCTTGGGTTTCAGGTACTAGGACAGCTAGGTTTTATTGGTGTCATATTTCCCTTGGGTTTGTGCTTTTGTTCTTTTGCTGGCCAATAGCATTCTGACTTTTTTGTGATTAGCTAATTATTCCTGGTGCCTGGTAGATTTGATGCCAAGGAAAGAGCTTTGTTTAGAGGCCCTATATAGTTGATGACATGTAGTCCTTCACAGGATGATGCATGGAGTTTTGTACTGGAGGATAGATCTCAGTGTGTTATCCACAGCTCTCTTCTTGTTGCGCCCCAATTGGGCTCTCAGGTAGGGGATTGGGATAGGTTGTAGCTTTCTAGTCTGCACAGTCCTGACATCTACTCAGTCTATCAAGTAAGGCTGCTGGAGGCTCAGATTAAACCTGGAGTCAGTGATACATTCCCTCCATGTCTGCAGGCTTGAGTCTGATTGTTCCTGCAGCATGAATGCCCAGTCTGTGGGTGAGGTATGCCCTTGAGTTTGCCATGGAATCACAAACACAGTCTGCACTGCTCAGCTGGCAGCATATGGCCCAAGGCAGCTTGTGCTGCTCAGCCAGCTTTGCAGTGATTCAGGACTATTCTGTCATGGCAGAGCCTGACCTCCTGCTGCTACAGCCTTGGTGCCAGGTCCAGGGTCATGGAGTGTTCACAGTGGGAAACAGATGGAGTCTATGTCCCCCAGTAAACAGCTCTGCGAATCAGGGCAGCTCTGCCATGACTGAGCTCAACCTTCCACTGATCAGATGCTGTATTAACTGGTTGCTGTCATGTTGAAATATCTAGAAAGAATCTCCCATTATCTTACTGTTCCTGTAGACCTCCTGATCCTCTTGTGGAAGCAGGAATGACTGTGTGAAAGTTGAGACTCAGGATGCCTGGGAGGGCAGTATTTCCAGAGGCTGAGCCTGTGAGCTGGGGCCCCATTTCTTTCAGATATAAGAGGTCCCCTTGAATCAGAACACAGGTCTTGTGTTCCTGTAGTTGTCCTTCTTGATGTCTGGATAATTGGCCTGAGGATTTGGCTAGCTCCAGGTTTTGCCAGGTGGACCCAGACAAAGTTTTTGTCTCTCAGACAGCTGTACAGCACCAGTGTAGCTCCATAGTAACTGAACTGGTTTCCTGCTGCTCAGACTATGCCTGCTCTAGTCACTGCCATTTTGGAATACCCTGATTAAATTTTAAATGTTTAGTAATCCTTCTTCAGTTGCTTATAATATGTCATATGTTATTGTATTGCTTGATTAGTTTACTAATATTTTGCTTAAGAGATCTGTATGTATTAAAGTTTAACTTGTAAACTAAGCATAATAAGAGCTTATCAATGATAACCAATATTTAAATCAAGCTATTGAAACAATATAGTATAATAAAAGTCATGTGAACATGAAAAATACTTATTAGTATGTAGTTACTTAAGACCACAGCCACATTCACCTATGACAGTTTTTGTTTTAGTTATGTAAAGTACTTCTGAGTATTACCATTTGTACCTCTTCAAAATAACAAACCTCTTGTTTCTGGACTATGGAAAGGGCATTGTTATCTATGCTTCCCCATAACCAGGTTCTTCTCACACACAATCAGTAAACAAAATGAAACGATATTTTGGTTAGTAAAAATGACCTTAAATTCAGTGATGATAGTCAGCAACTCTGTTCCCCATCCATGCCTTGCTTTAGTCACTCCCATTGATAATTAACAATGTTAAAATGGCTACAGTTACTTACATATATGTACACATGTGGTCACACTGGTACAATTCTAAAAATAAATATTAATTTAGAGATTCTCTAACATTTTGAGAGAAAAAAATTCTATAGCATTACCTCTCATAGACTACCTCAATCACTGATAAAATCTTCTTTCATTGTTTATTCATTTGTGGCACAGGATAAATTAATGTTTCTAAATTATTTTTATATGAAAATTATATATATTATGATGCATGTACCATACATCAGACATAGTTTAAATTATAAGAAATACCTTTTTTATACCTGAGTATGTTGCATAATTTATAAGACTTTAGCTTGGAACTGGATTCTATAGTTTCAAAGTTGAATTAATAATTTAGGTAGGGATACCCTGCCAAAGACTTTCAATAATAAGCTTTCTTACTCTGAGAATGTATCATTCAACCATTTTCTTAACTGTTTGATAAACTGAGAATAAATTGAATCATTTTTTCTTTCTTTATTCCCAAATTATTCATTACAGAAAGGAATGGATCACAAATTACCTATGTTACAACTTCTTGACACTCAGCTACAATGAAGGTATGAACAGCAGAGAGAGGTTTTGTCTTCACAGGAGATATATCCTAGAATTTTTAAAGAAAGTTTATATAGATAATTTTAATTAATATACAATCTTGTTCTCAGAAAAGCCTGGAAGAGTCAGTAGGTAAATATGGCCTTTACATTTCTTTGGGTGATGACACTTTGTCTTTCAAGATACTATGTTCTTATTCCACAAAAATAAAACACTCAAAATAAGATACCTTCAAATAAACCTAACAAAGGAAATGAAAGAATTTTACAATTAAATGTTAAAATATATTGAAGAAACAAATTTGAAAAAGATTCATAAAAGATGAAAAAGCCTCATATGCTTTCAGATTGGAATAATTAAGTTTGTGAAAATTGTTTTGCTAACAAAGCAATCAACAGAGTCATTGTGATCACCACAAAAATTTCATTTTCACTCTTCACAAAATAGAAAATAAATTTTAAAATTCTTTTGGAAGCAAAAACTACCCTAAATAGTCAAAACAATCTTTGAAATAAACAGTGTAGGAGACTTCCTTATGCCTAAAGTGGAGAAATATTACATAGCCCACCTACAAATCATCATGTAAATGGTGGAAATGAACATTAACATGAATGGAATATATGAGAGATTGTAGATAAAAACCAAAAAAGTTACATCCGCATGATTACTCACAAAGATGCCAAAAATACACATTGTAGAAATGAAAATCTCTTTAACAAATGGTCCTAAGAAAATGTATAACTCTACCTTTAGAAGAAGAAAATTAGAGTCAGGTGTGGTGATGCATGCCTTTAATCCAAGAACTGAGTAGACAGAAACATGGATCTCTTTGAATTTGGTGCCAGCCTGGTCTACCAAACAAGTTCCAGGACAGAGAAAACTTCTTGGAAAAGCAGAATAGTAATAATAATAAGAAGAAAATGAAGATTAAGAAGGAAATTAGATCTATATTCCCCACTCTGTACAAAAATAAAATGAAAAAAATCAGGATATTAATTATTGGTATAGGATTTAAGATCTAAAACAGTAAGATGAAAATACACAAAACAGTCCAGTGTGTAAACATAAGTCATGACTTTCTGAAGAGGATTCTGGCCTCTAAGTAAATTGAAAATTATCTGTATATCAATGCTAATAATTAATAGAATAAAGAGACAGCATACAGAATGGAAATATATTTGAAATATATTAATTTCTAAAATATATAAAGTACTCAAAAATTAAATCAATAGAAATCTTTAAAACACCAGACAACTCTAGAAAAATAATAATAATAATAAAGTACAAATACCCAATAAACACCTGTCTACTAAATATCACTGTCACTAAGGAAATTGAAATGAAAACTACACTGAGCATCTATCTAATGCAATAAGAATGACAGAAACTAAGGAAGCTAAGTATTTAAACTCATCTTATTTATTGAAGACTAAATATTCTTATAATTTTTTATGTTCTTGAAGTATATTTCTATGACTAAATTATGGAAATATGAATTAGCTATTGGATACAACAGAAAAGAAATAAAAATACACTCTAGGAGCAAAAACAAAATCAAAATAAGAATGATACAAATCTAAATTTTGTGGGCATCAAGCAATTATGTTTATAATCTAGGAAAAATGGCAAACTTTCAGAACAGAAAAAGGAAAGATAAACTCAGAAGAATATGTGATAGTTTGACTGTAATAGAAAATGTATATGCAATGAGATTTTAGAACACAGCACCACAAATAACTCAAAAGTATAATTCTTGAAACAGTGTGTAAGGGTTGTATTAGGAAGTAAAATTATAAAATCATAAAACAGTAGGGACCCATGTGTGTCAATCGAAAAATTATGGGTTTTAATTTTTAGCTTGTGTAGAGTTACTAAAGTATCCTGTGCAAGACATGCCCTCAGCCATTAAAAATTATAATGCTTGTGTATAGAAGGAAAAAAATCAAGGTGATATTTGTTGAGTACCTAGTCAATTGACTGCATAGAGCCATGTGAATTCTGACAATGATCTAGGGAAGCTTTAGTGATAGATGGAAGAGTTGTATTCAGAGTAGCCGTGGGGAAATCAAGGAAGGAAATAATTTTCAGTTTAACTGACAATATCTGAGGAATTAATAACAGGTATTAGACACTGTAAGAGTTTTCCCAGGTCATGTAGTAAAATTCCAGACTGTTTTAGAAAGTAAGTTCTAATAAACCCTTATTGCTATCCATGGAGTTCTTGAGGCTCTGTAAACATAGCTTGACTATTGTACCTATTATAAATACATGCCCTCAGTGTGGGAGCTGCAAGGGGATATGGTCACATTTGGAGTACTGTGTCAGCCTAAGAAGTTTCAGACATTATCGTAAAGAATTATTATTGTAAAATGCCTGGTTTTCTGTTCATCCATTCTTCATCCTCTATCTGGATAAAGTAGTACACTTGAATAATACAAGCACAGATCCAGTTAGTCACCCATATTGGATCCATGAAAACTCCCTCTAAAAACTATATAAAACATGTCACATGGCTTTCTATAGTTATTAATAGATTAATATTTCAAGAAAGATATAAATAAATATATCTTCAAATATAAATAAATTTCACATAAAAATATGGGAAAGGAAAATTGATCCTCTTTCCACTTAAAGTGAAGATTATAGAAAACTTTACAAAACTAACTGATGACCATATGAGAATCATGATATACTTTCATGATGAAACAGAGACGCAAAGTATACATTTACTATGTAATAATTAGAAAAAACTTCACACTCTATTGCATGTACTATGCAAAGTATGTGCAATTTGAATTTGTCACTCAATAATATATTGTTATGCAACTGTGTATAGAGCTGTAAACACATTACAGATCTAAATTGCAAAAATCATCATATCTGCCAATTAGCTAGAAAATATATATATATACATATATATTAGGTCTATGCCCTTGCCTTTAAGACCTTGTCAATGTAGTGTGCTTTTATAGAAGCAGAGATAAAGCAGATCTCACTCTGATCTCAGATAAGTTAAGAAAAATACACAACATAATATCCATGAGAGATGCCTAAACTTATACATCTCTATAAATTTAGATATTTAGTACTACAGAGAGCATTAGACTCCTCTTCTTGGCTACAGTAAGCAATGTCTTAAGCATATTATTCAACTAGAAACAGTGGATTTTAGAACAAGGATATCTCTGCAATGTTAGTAGGAATGTCACTAGAATTCTAAGAATATTTCTTTGTTTCATTCAGGTTTTGAGGATCCATCATTATATGACTTCCTTAGTTGATATAGGGAGCACAAAAGAATAAACAATGGGGAGAGGTAAAGAAATCCAGACAAAGAAGAGAAATCGTATAATTGCATGGACCACACATGATCATCTTGCTCTTTGAAAGCAGTCTCAGAATCATCATCAGTTTCATCTCTGTGATTAGGGAGAGGATATTGATTAGGTATGATCATCATATCTGGCCTTAAGCTCAAAAACTAAAAAAGTGGTGGAGAAAAAAAAAATGTATTGACTGGCTTAAAGTAGGAAGGATCCATTGGAACAAGATGTGTCACATCTAAATATCAAAACTGTAATTCTCAAGGTGTTTTTAGAAAGGGGAGGTTGTAGGACCAAGTTCCATGTATTTAAACAGAAGATGATCCTCACTCATCAACCATTGCTGTATTGGCTGCTTTTCACATGAGAAAAATGAAGAGACTCCTAATGTCAGTTCAGCATAGAAGAATTCAGACATGAGAAATGGAGTCAATAAGGTATTCTCTCCTAAAATATTTCAGAGTTATTTCATTTTAAGATCATAGCAAATAGGATGGCTTATATTTTTTAGGTAAGAAAAAATAAATTCTGTAGCACTTGTGTATGAATAATAGATTTCTATTTGAATGTTTCATGTATAGATTTAAATAGAATGAATACAGTTAAAAATTAAGAAATAAAGGGCAATCTACTACAGCAACTAATTCATATGATGCATTATTCAAAGTAATGTAAGTTTATTAATATTTGAAGCAATTCTACATGTCTTTATTAATTTTTTATTGAAATCTATGTAGCATTTATGTTTTATAAATGCCACAAAAAGGTCTTGTTTCTATTCAATTTGTGCTTGAACATTTTACAGTCAACAATTTCTGTACCAACAGTTGTTAGAAATAGCTTGAGCCCTAAATATAGTAAACTATTCCATTTTGTTGCTATTCTGCTTATAACATAAAATCAATGTTATGATTATATTCCCAAGGAATGAACAATGAAATTGCTTCTTGAAACTCATTTTTAAATTCCAACCCTTACTATCATAGAATAAATGATGTGGTTGTCAATTAATATTATGTTCTACAACCAGATTCCACCAGGATCAACCAGATGGCTAAAGGCCAGCATAAGAACACTATCAAAAACAACAACAAAACTTAAGCCAATATGGCTTCTCCAGAACCTAGCTATAATGCCACAGAAAGCCATGGAAACCATGACACAATTGAAACAAGAAAATCACATTAAATTTGCGTTTATGGAAATGATAGATGTCTTAAGGGAGGAAAACAAACCCTTAAAAATAACAGTAAATTACAGCAAAACAGGTGATGGAAAGGAGTAAAGACTATAAGGAAATGAAGGACATAGTTAAATAGGAACAGGAAAGGAATAAAAGGCTCAAGACCAGAAAAGAGATGTTGAAGCAATAAAGAAAACACAAGCTGAGACAAACCTGGAACTGGAAAACCTAAGAAAAATATAAGGAACTACAAACACAAGCATCACCAACAGAATGCAAGATGTGGAAGAAAGAATCACAGGCAGAGAAGGTAAAATTAAAGAAATCAATACATCTGTCAAAGAAAATGTGAAATCTAAAATATTCCTGACACAAAATCTTCAGGAAATCAAGGACACTATGAAAAGACAAAACTTCAGAATAAGAGGATTAGAAGAAAGAGAAGACTCCCAGTACCAGGGACCAGAAAACATCTTCAACAGAATCATAGAAGAAAATTTTCCAAACCAAAAGAAAGAGATACCTATAACCATACAAGAAGCCTACAGAACTTCAAATATATTAGAACAGAAAATAAATTCCTCGCATCATAAAATAATCAAAACACTAAATGTATAGAACAAAGAAAGAATATTAAAAATTGCAAGTGAAAAGTGCCAAGTAAAATATAATAGCAGACTTATCAGAATCACACTTGACTTCTCATCAGAGACCCTAAAAGCCAAAAGGGCCTAGGAAGATATGTCTTGCAGTCCCTAAAAACACCACAGGTGCCAGCCCAAACTACTATACCTAGCAAAACTTTCAATCAACATAGATGAAGAAAACACGATATTCCATGAAAAAAACTAAATTTAAACAATATCTATGCACAAACTGAGCCCCACAGAAGATTCTTAAAAAAGGAGTCTATCCCAAGAATGGTAACTACACCTAAGAAAACACAGGAAGTAAATAACCCCACTACAGCAACACCAAAAGAAGAGAAGTTCACTCGCACACTACTACCACCAATATCAAAATAACAGGAATTAATAATCACTAGTCATTAATATCCCTCAACATCAATGGACTCAATTCCCTAATAATAAGACACAATTTAACAGAATGAATGTGAAAACAGAATCCATCATTCTGCTGTTTACAAGAAACACACATCAGCAAAAAAGATAGACATTGTCTCAGAGTAAAGGGCTGGAAAAAGGTATTCCATGTAAATGGACCCAAAAAGAAAGCTGGAGTAGCCATTCTAGTATCTAATAAAATAGACTTTCAACCAATGCTAATCAAAAGAGATGAAGAAGGACACTTCATATACATCAAAGGAAAAATCCACCAAGATGACATTTCAACACTGAAAATCTATACCCTAAATGCAAGTGGGACCATATTTGCAAAAGAAACACTACAAAAGCTCAAATCCTACATTGAACCCCACACATTAATAGTGAGAGGTGTCAATATACTGCTCTCAACCATGGACAGATCAACAATACACAAACCAAACAGATAAATCATGAAACTAACAGACATCATGAATAAAATGGGTCTACCTGATATCTATAGAACATTTCACTCAAGCACAAAAGAATATAACTTCTTCTCAGCACATCATGAAACATTTTCCAAAATTGACCACATAGTCTGTCACAAAGCAAGCCTCAACAGATACAAGAAAATTGAAATAACCCCTTGTATTTTATCAGACCACCATGGAATAAAGCTGCACTTCAACAATAACAGAAACAGAAAGCCTAAAAACTCATGGAAAATCCATCACCTTAATTCACCATATAAACAAGCTGAAAGAAAAAAAATAACATTATCATCTCATTAGATGATGAAAAAGCATTCGACAAAATCAACCACCCCTTCATGCTAAAGTCTTGGAGAGTTCAGATATATAAAGACCAAACTTAAATATAATAAAGGCAATATTCAACAAGTCAATAACCAACATCAAATTAAATGGAGAGAAATTTCAAATAATTCCACTAAAATCAGGAACAAAGCACAGTTTCACATTCTTTCCCTATCTCTTCAACATAGTGCTTGAGGCTCTATCTAGAGCAATAAGACAACTAAAGGAGATCTAGGGGTTACAAATTGAGAAGGAAGAGTCAAAGTATTTATATTCATAAGTGATATGATTGTATACATAAGTGACCCCAAAATTTTTACAAGAGAACTCCTACAGCTGATAAAAACCTTCAGCAATGTGGTTGGATACAAAATTAATTCTTAAAAAAAAATGAATAGCCCTTCTTTACACAAAAGATAAAGGGGCTGAGAAAGAAATTAGGAAAACAACACCCTTCACAATAGCCACAAATAATATAAAATACCTGAGGGTAACTCTAACCAAGCAAGTGAAAGACCTGTACTACAAAAACTTCAAGTCCCTGAAGAAAGAAATTGAAGAAGATATCAGAAGATAGAAAAATCTCCCATGCTCATGGATAGGTAGGATAAACACAATAAAAATGGCCAACCTACCAAAAGCAATATACAGATTCAATGCAATTCCTATCAAAATACCCACACACTTATTTACAGACCTTGAAAGAACAATTCTTGACTTCATATGGAATAACAAAAAACCCAAAATAACTAAATCAATCCTGCCCAATAAAAGAACAGCTAGAGGTCTAACTATCCCTGATTTCAAACTGTACTACAGAGCAATAGTAATCAAAACAGCATTGTGCTTGCATAGAAACAGACTAAATGATCAATGGAATCAAATTGGAGACCCAGAAATAAACCCACACCCCTATGGTCACTTAATTTTTGGCTAAGAAGCCAAAATTGTACAATGGAAAAAAGAAAGCATCTTCAACAAATGGTGTTAATATAACTGGATGTCAACATGTAAAAGGATGCAAATAGACTCAGATTTATCACCCTGCACAAAAGTTAAGTCCAAGTAGAATCAAAGATCTCAACATAATACCATATACACAAAATCTAATAGAAGAAAAAGTGGGGAAAAGCCTTGAACTCATTGGCACAGGTGACAACTTCTTGAACAGAATACCAACAGCTCACGCTTTAAGATAAAAAATAAATGGGACCTTATGAAACTGAAAAGCATCTGTAAGGCAAAGGACACTGTCATTAGAACAAAATTACAGCCTATAAATTGAAAGAGATCTTCATTAAACTCATTTCTATTAGCAGACTAATATCCAAAATATATAAAGAACTCAAAAAATTAAACAGCAACAAACCAATAATCCAATCAAAAAATGGGGTACTGAGTTAAACTGAGAATTCACAAAGGAGAATCTCTAAAGACCAGGAGGCACTTGAAGAAATGTTCAACATCCTTGGTCATCAGGTAAATGAAACTCAAAATGACTCTTAGTTTCCTTCTCACCCCATCAGAATGGCTAAGATCAAAAACTCAAGTGATGGCAGTTACTGCCAAAGATATGGAGAAAGGGGCACACTCCTCCATTGCTGTTGGGAGTGTAAACTTGTATAACCACTTTGGAAATCAGTATGGTGATAACTTAGGAAACTGGGAATAGTTATACCTCAAGACCCAGCCATACTGCTCCTGGGCATAAATCCCAAAGGTTCTCTATCAAACCACAAGGACATTGCCTCAACTAAGTTCATAGCAGCTTTATTTGTAATAGGCAGAAACTGGAAACCACCCAGTTGTCCTTCAACTGAAAAATGGATAAAAGAAATTGTGGTACATTTACACAATGGAATACTATTCAGCCATTAGAAACAAGGCCACTGGTATGTCATTTCTTAGTTTTGGAAGCTGTAGGCCTGCACTTCCTATATAATCAGATATATTTATCCCTCTCAGGTCTCTGAGGTGGTTGAAGAATAGATAGCTAGAGTCTCATAGTTAAATTTTGAGTTGTTTAGGAATCAAGAGAGTGTTCTGGATCTAAGATGATATTTTTAAAATTATGAGGCAAGTTAGTATGAAAGCTGAGTTAGATATAGAACTTTAAACTCATGGAGATGGTTAGATAGTAGAATGTTAAAGTCAGGGGCCAAATACATATGGATTGGACATTGGGAATGTATGCTAAGCCATATAACTCTTATAATTGTGGCCTATTTATTTCTTTTGTTTTGTATTGTATTTATAATTATAAGAAAAAGAACCGTTTTTTGGACTGAAAGGGAGAGCTGTTGGGGGGAAAAAAGAAATACCTTAAACTAAAAAAAAAAAAAAAAAAAGGAGGGGAAAGGGGGGGGGGTGGGGGGGGGGGGGGGGGGAAGGGGGGGACTGGGGGGGGGGGTAGGGAGGGGATTGTGATTGAGATGTAACTTGAAGAAATAAAAAATAAATTATTATAAAAAAAAGAAACAAGGAAATCATGCAATTTGCAACCAAATGGTTGGAACTAAAAAAGCTTATCCTGAGTGAACTAACTCAGACCCAGAAAGATGCAAATGGCCTCTATTCACTTATAACTGGATTTTAGCCATACAGTACAGCATAACTATCCTACAACCAACAGACCCAAACAGACAGGAACCTAACATAACTATCTTATACAAATCTCCACCCAGCAGCAAGTCCCAGACCCTGTTTTCTGTTAGTGGAACGCCCTACCCTATCTGGGCTGCCATACTAGGCCCCAGAACAAGAAAAAGCTCTTAGCACTCTTGTGACTGATGAGCTGAGGTGGGTTGCTATGTGGGGGCTCTTTTCATCCAAGGATAGGATGGAAATGGGGAAGAAGGAGGGAGGGAGAGACTGGGAAGTGAGAAGGGATGAGACTTTGATTAAGATGTAACTTGAAAAAATAAATTAATTTTTAAAAACTCAATTAGATTACATTCTATTGTAAAACATCAAATTGTGTAGGAAAGTTGGGCTAATTTTATTCTTTCCTGCATAACACAGCTTTTTCCATGATGTGCTGTCTACACAAATAAGACTGACTCCCATGTCTACACTGAATAAGGCTGACTCACACCCCAGGGGTCCTGGTATGGATATCCAGCTTTACTCACACCATACTCTCATCTGCATCAGACATGTTTATAACATTCATATTGAAAAATATTTTTTTGATTTTAGAATGGAAGATTATATACTCATGCAGGTATTTTATGTAAAATTATACATAACATTTGTATTTCATATTTTATAGCTGTTTAGTTATTAAATATTAAATTATTAATGAAGGTTCTGACACATTATTTTCATGAGTGTCTTACTTTACTATGAGACACCAGCCACAATTAGTGAACAACATTGACAGCTTGCTATTAGTCCATAGCTTCCTAGGATTCCTTAAAATCTTGTTTATTTTCATCTTCATCGGGTTCCATCTTACATGAAGTAGTCCTATTTTGTGATTCACTGTGTCCCTGTACACTATAACACTTATCTTCAGAGCTTCCTTGAGTTAGATGACTTTACTAATTTTGAGGAAGAAATAATTTTGTAGAATGCATATCTGTTGAAATGTGTATAATCATTTCTTCATGATTAGAAAAAATCTGGAAATTTAAAATAAAGAAACCACGGGCACATGCAAGGTATTTCTTCTCTCAATATATCATGAAAATGAATGTCAGTATTGACCTTGATTATCTGGAGGAGGTAATGTTTAATTATCTGGAGAAGGCATCACTTTAAAATTTACTTTTTATTGTGCATGTGTATGTGCATGCACATGTGTGTATGCATGTGTGTGAATGCAGGGAACCCTAAGTTCCATGGAACATGTATGGAGATAAGACAATAATTTTTCTGTGTCAGTTTTCTCCTGCAATCTTGTGGCATTCAGGGGCTGAACTCACTCCTATATACAAGTTCTATCCATTGACCAGTTTCATCTATTGTCCCTCATTTTCTTTAGAGTATAGTAGAACTATATTTTAGTTTTCCAACTTCCAAGATAAATTCTTCATAATTAGACCTTCAATCCTATTCTTTCAATGTATTTGCTTATTTATTTATTTATTTATTTATTTATTTACTTATTTACTTAATTGTTATGATATCGATATCAGACAAACAGAAGTATTGATAGGGAGTACAATAGATTCTTCAAAATCTCTAGTGGAACGTTTTCAAATATTTATAACTGAACTTCAATCTCACATTTCCAAATACTATCTACTATTTTTTCCATTGATTATAATTATTGTATAACTTACTTTATATACTTTAAAATTTATTTATTCTAATATATAATAATATAAATACAGGCACGCTGTGTTTATATTATTCAGTTAAGAGATCATCTTACTGTCTTAGGTAATTTTAAATTATAAATGTGTTTTTGGAAATATCTAGATATTCGTTCTGCCCTCTTTTTGTACTGATATTGCTTTTGCATCCTAAATATGCAATTACACAGAATAATTTTGTAGTTACTAAAAACCTCTGGCCTTTTATGTCTTCAGTGCTGACGATTTAATCGAAGGACAAGCGCGTGCTGGTCAAGTGTTTTGTTGGGGCCAGATCTTCCCCTGAATCTACAGTTACAGACACTGAGCTGCTTGCTATGGCTGCTATGAAACAGACTCTGCAAGCAGCAGTAAGACGTCTCGACTGTGGAGTCGTTCCTCTAGCCCCATTACTTTTCTATTTATTGCATTATTTTGATTTATTTCACCTTGCCCTTTATTGGATTATTCATGTATTTTATGATTCCATTTTTAGGTTCTGCTTTATATTTTAAACATGAATTATTTTTTAACAACTTTAATAATTAAACCTTCGGTGTTAAAAAATGTGAGATTTTTTTGTGAGAATTAGTTACAAACCACTATTTTGATAGCATTGCTAACAAGCTATAAAGCCTAGAACACTGAAATCAGATTTGCCTGAAGGAATCTTTGGCATTTTCTCCCCATTTATATATATCTTACTGAAGTAAAGCCCCTTAAAATTTTGTCCTTGGAGGAAGCATCTGACATATGTACTTCTGTTCCTTTGAGTGGAATGTCCTTTAACTCTGTGTGGTCCTTTTATTATTGTCTGGTTGAAATGTTTTGTTACGATGTTGCTAAGTGTTGTGTCTCTTATTTTAATTTTACTTCATATTATTTTACAATATTGGTTAAAATTGTAACTCAAACTTTTTCATTTTGGAATCTTTCAGCCAAAATATCCTCACATATTTCTTTCGAACATCCGAGCTCTTTTTCTTCTGCAAGTCCAGTAATATGTATAGTTTACTCCTGTGTGTTCTCCAAATATTTCTAACCATTTTTCTACTCATTTTTTCTATTATACTTGCATTTACACATATTTCATCTGTTGTAGCATATTGAATGATATATATCATTTTCAGTTAATAACTTTAAATATTATTGCAATTTCGAGATAAAATTCTCTAAATGGATGTTCACATATTAAGAATAATAATCATGGTTCATTTTAAGACTAATAACTCTAATGCCTGTTTTGCCTGTTGGCTTATTTCAACCCATTTTCTTATGTTTTAGACTTGGCCCTACCTTGTTATGCATTTGATTCTCTTTCAATCACTGAAATAAATTTCTATGAAAAATTAAACATAATCAAAACAAGAATTAAGGCTATGAACATTTTGCTTCAAGTTTTATGAGATTTATACAATTTATTTAGATATTTCCCTTGGAGATGCATCTAGAGATACTAGCTTCTTGGAGATTCTTTCACTAGATTTGAAACACCAGTATTAGCTCTCTAATATTCTACATCAAAATAGCCCAGCTGCTTTCCACTCACTTTTTTATAATTTATTTTTTATTTCTTCAAGTTACATCTCAATCACAATCCCCTCTCTACTCCCCCCTCCAGTCCCACCCTTCCACCCTCTTCCCCCTTGACACCCTATCTTCTACACTTTTTTTAAGTTTAAGGTATATTTCCCCCAATAGCTCCCCCTTTCAGTCCAACAAATGGTTCTTTCCCTTATAACAATAAATACAATACAAAACAACAGAAATAAATAGGCCACAATTATGAGAGTTATATGGCTTAGCATATATTCCCAGTGTCCAGTCCATATGTCTTTGGCACCTGACTTTGACATTCTACTATATAATCATCTCCATGAGTTTAAAGTTCTATATCTAACTCAGCTTTCATACTAACTTGCATCACAATTTTAAAAACATCTTCTTAGATCCAGAACACCCTCTTGATTCCTAAACAACTCAAAATTTAACTGTGAGACTCTAGCTATCTGTTCTTCAACCACCTCAGAGACCTGAGAGGGATAAATACATCTGATTATATAGGAAGTGCAGGACCCGCAGATTCCAAGACTAAGAAATGACATACCAGTGGCTGCCAAGACAGTTCCCATTTTTTCTCCATATTCCTCCTTTCTGATTAAGAATTTGCACTGCTTGAAGATTAACTCACAGTATCCACTAGAATGAATTGCTCTGCTTGTCTAATGCAGAAAAGAGAACCTAACATTGTTTCTAGGTATTTATGACAAGGATATGTGACCTAAATAAAATTTTGTAGGAGGTTGACATGTACTCAGTCTGCAAGGCCTCTTCAAAGATACAGCACTAAGAATGCAGAGTGAGGAGGACTGTTGAGTTGGAGGTCAGCCTCTATCATAGTGAAGACCAGGTCACTCAGGACTGCATAAGAAGAGCCATTCTCTAACACACACACACACACACACACACACACACACACACACACACACAAACACACACACACACGTGCATCACAGACACACAAACACACGTGTGCATCACAGATACAGACACAGTTCCTTTTCTTTAAGGAAGTAAAACAATGTTTTTCCCTGAAAGAAAAGTATCTGTGAGATTTTGTTTTGTTTTTTCCCCTTTGGAAATTCTACTCTTTGCCCAAATCTGCATCTGTAAATCATTTGCTGCTATTAGATAGCAGTTAGCAACACAGATGCAAATTTTGCTCTTTCAACACTGGATCATTTCATTTACAGTATATTTTAGACATTATGTTTTAATTCATTTGTTTTCTTTCTTGTTTATTTATTTGTGGTTTACCCCAGAGACCTAGGATAGACCCAAACATCACTTTTTAAAAAGAGAAAGGAAGGAAGGAAGAGTGGAAAACTCAATGAGATGATTCCTAATGATATTCAGCTATACTGATAGCCTCCCCAGTTGTCATCAGAAAGACTTCATCCATTAGCTGAAGGGTTCAGATACAGAACCCCACAGAATCAACTAAACATGACTTATAGAGGCTCAGAGAGAAATGACAGTCATCAAACCTGCATAGGTCTGCCCTAGGTCCTCTGCATATACCTTTCACATATATAGCTTAGTGTTCTTGTGGGACTCCTAACAAAGGCAGGGAGTGTCTGATTCTTTTACTTGCTCTCAGTACCCTTTTGCTCCTACAGGATTGCCTCATCCTACCTTGATATGAGGCTTTGTATCTAATCTTATTGTAAATTTTCATGCTGTGTTCTGTTGGTATCCCTGAGAGGCCAACTCTTTTGTGAAGGGAAATAGAAGAGGAGGGCATCTGCGGGTGAGGAGAGTTGGTGGGAAGACCAGGAGTCATGGAGGGAGGAAGAACTGCAGTTAGGATGTAATGTATGACAGAAGAATAAAGAAAAAGAAAAAAAGAATATACCCTTACTAAGGAAGAAAATTTACTTGATTTATATTCATATCTACATGATTGGTACATAATTCTCAAAAGAAAATCACACACCATCAAACATGGCTAAGTTAAAGAAAGGAGGGAAAACAAGAGAGATCCTGTAAAAAAGAAAGCAATCACTTTTCCAGGACCTCTAAGAAGTATAGAGATAGCAGGGAAGGCAACCCTGTGTTGTCCTTATGTACTGTGTACCCATGGTCTTGATTGGGTCATTTAGTCATTTAATCCTGAAGAGACATCAAACCGTTCTAAAAATTTAAACACAGAAATCCAACTTCTTAAAAAGAGCTACAGGATTATTTTCTGCCCTTTTCAAGTTTTTATTCTCTATTCTTGCTGAGTGCCACAACATCATGCAGTTTTTGTGCTGTCATTATCTTTAATCTCTAAAGACAACCTTTTCTTTAAATGAGTCTAAAACATTCTCCCTGTGAATAAATATCTGTCCCAGTTTTTCCCACTGAGCCCTTGTTATTTATTTATTTTTTAATGAAATCTTCTCCAGGCCTCATTTTTTTATGAGACAGGGTTTCTCTGTGTAGCCCTGGCTGTCCTAGAACTTACTCTGTAGATGAGGCTGGTCTCAAACTCAGAGATCCTTGGGCCTCTGTCTTCTGAATGCTGGAGTTAAAGAACCACCCAGGCCTCGATTCTTAAGCAAAAGCTCTGTTAGCTTTCCTTTCCACCTTAGCATAACTGTGTTGCCATCCTTGTTCAGTTCATACATGTGAAGTCATGTTGGTGAGACTTCATGCGTGTAGCTTCTGACATTTCCAAAAGTCACAGTGTCATTATCAACTCCCTGTTCTTCTGACTCTTACAAGCTGTCCACTCCCTCCTCTGTAACAATGCTTGAGTTTTAGATGCAGGAGTTGGATTTTGGATATTTTTGTTGGAACTGGCCAACTCCAAACTCTGCAGCCCTAGCAACTAAGCAATGATGAGAAAAGAAGAAGCAGACATCCTCGGGGAAGAGCACACCAACTGGTTGTCCAATACCAAAAGCTCGCTCAGTGCTGAAAATATGTGTGTGCAACTTTATAATAATGAGAAAGTTCCATTTATTTATTTAAACATACATACATACACACACACACATTAATGTGACAAAGATTAAGGAAAAAGAGTCTGTGGATGTGAATAAAAGCAAGGATAGGGTGCATGAGTGGAAGGATTTGTTGTGAGAAAATTATATAATCTCAAAAAAATTAAAAAACTTGAAAGATAGTTCGTAAAACTATCCAACTTGGCTTGGTTGTGGTGAATGCTTCTCTTTATTTTTAAGTATCAGAAGACCTCCTATCAGTTACTTTTGTGTTGCTGTGGTAAAATGCTGTGACCAGAAGAATATGTGGGAGAAAGAGTTTATTTTAGCTTATGGTTCCAGTGCAGAAGTCCATTACACTCAGGGAGGTAATGTAGCAGACAAAAAGAAAATTTTTCTTCCTTGACCTTTTATCTGACTTCCATAGAGAGTGCCAACCACAGATCACCTGAGCTGTGGTAATGATATGAAAATAGATCTATTTAATAATTGCCATCCCGGAATGAACATATGCCCATTCCTTCAAAGCACTATGAACCCCGCTGAGATGAGTTCACTGCCATGTATTTTATTAAACTAGATGCTTAGATTTTGCTGATGCATGCATGTTGACCTTAAAGTCTAAAACTCAATTAGTTTAAGATCTTTTCCCTCTGCAGATTTTCCCTCTACAGATCCTCAAACAATTTGTTTGCTTTGAAATTTAAGCTGGGAATCACTCCTTACAGGGAATCACTTCAAAGACAAACATACCTGAACTGTGGAACATAAACTAATGCTATGTTTCCATAGCAGCTGGCAAAACAAACCAAACAAACAAACAAAAAGCAGAGATGCTTTTGAGAGTCTTATCTAGTCATTAAATATTAACTGACATTTGTTTCCTATCTGATTCACAGATTATTATAGGATGCATTGGGTTAGTCATGATCCCATTGCTGAGAAGAAGAAAAATATGTCTGAGATAATCAATTTAAAATGAGAAAAATACATAACCATTAATTTATTTTAATTTTTTACTTAGCACACAAAGTAACAAGTTTCCTTATGGATTTTAATGAATCTCAAATTTTCATCTGTATTTCCTCACCTTCTCTAACTTTGTGCCCCCAGTATCCAATATTCCTTATTTTTCTACTTTGCATAATATGTTTTTATTGATATGCCCATACCTTCCTTCTCATTGAGCATGAGTTATTGACTGTTTACTTTACCTTTACTCATATATATATATATACACATTTATATTATATTATATGTTTGTATGATAAACCGCTCATTGGATCCACACATGAGAAAGTTAGATAAAGGACTTGGAGAAAGACAAAGGCAGGGAGAGGGTAAAAAGAGTTAGTATATCTGATTGGCTCACAGTCTCTGAGGTTTTGGAGGATGGGTGCTTGGCCGTGTTTGCTTTGTGACTATGTATGTACACTCTGAAATATGAAAAGGAATGACTCAGAAAATGGCTTATCAGAGAGTTTGGGAAGCTAGGGAAGAAAAAGAAAGAGCCCAGAGCCCCTATGTTAACCTTCAATGCCGTGACCTCAATGAACAAATCTTGTATTAGATTCCAGCACTGAAAAGTTCTGCCATCTCCTAACTGCACCACCACAGGCTGAAAGCAAAGACCCTCATGGTTCACTGAGGGATATTAACAGTATAAACCATAACAAAATTATTATATAATCTGACCCAAATATATATATAAGTTTATTCTATCCTTTTTGGATAGTAGAGTTAAGAACTCTGTCACATGACAGACTAGAAAAAAGAGGGTTGGTGGAAAAATTTAATTATTTTCTTTCAAGAATATTTGGGCAAAAGTCTTAGTCTTCCAAACTCTGTTTTCCCATCTCAATTGGGAAACAGGGCAGAGCACAGCAAATATTTCTTCAGTATTTGCTAAACCCACCACTGACATTGCTGTGACATGTTAACAAAATGTTCTAGCTTTCAAGTAGAAAAAGCTGTTTCTGGCCCTGGAATTTTCTTATTTTCCTATTATGTAGATTGACTGTTTTGATAGACCAAAGTGATTGATGCTGACTGTGTCTCCAACCTGGAAATTCATTTGGTTATTTGAAAATTGGGAGAGAAATGGATACTAAGAATACCTGTCAGTGGCTTTGTTGTTCTCACCATAGTCTTGAATTCAATATAGCTTTGAAGTCTCTAATGATTTTCTAATGGTCACTGAATGAAAATTCTAAAAGAATTAGCAAAAAGACAAGGATAAAAATATTTTTAAAGTAAAGTAGAATACATGATATCTCAGATACATATTAGTTTTAGTGTCTTCTTTTGCACTTGAGTATAATGAAATATTAATTCTGTAAACTATATATCTATATATCTAAGGACTCTTACTAAATCAACAATAAGCAGAACATTATCCAATAATTCCTCACATTGACACATTGTCAACAAGGATAAAGACTGAATGGGTGAGGAGATGAGCAGTTTCAATAGCTCCAAGAGCTAAGTAATAAGCTGGCAGTATTCTGTTTCACTATATGTATATATATATATATATATATATATAATAGCATGTATGCATATATATGTATATATGTACATACATACACACACATATTGAATAATGTTTTATTTTGTTTGAACATTAGTTTGTTATGGAAACAACACATTCTGAATGTTTTCAACTCAACATCACTAAGTAGAGCCAGGTGAAGTGCTCCAGACCTGCAACCCCAGGACGTGGGAAGGGCAGGCAGCAAGATCATGAGCTCAGAGTCAATTTAGGTTGCATACTGAATTTGTATGGGGCTTGCCTAGGATTCATGAAACCCTGTCTCAAGGAAATAAACAAAAAATAAATAAATAAAGGTAACAAAAAACCCTACCACATAAGATATGTCAGTTTTCTGGTATTATGAAATTCATGCTTTCTTAGAACAATCTGAGTTCATCTCTGAAAGAAACAACATCAAGACAAGTATAGCCTAATAGATAGAAGTAATAATATTAAGACCAAACTAAAGTAGTTGTTTCTTGCCATCTTACCTGTCACCATAAAAATATACATATAATTTTTTACATAGTCAGCATGTTCATAGGGTCTCTACTCTCTCAAACTCACTTATCATGAGTGAAAAGAGTGTATTTCCCTATACAAAGACATGTCTTTATGTACCCAACAGAGCATATACTAAAGTGTGTTTTCCCGCTTCTTAAAAATTGGTCAATAAGATGGAATAATTATTTTAGTGTTTCTTCTTATGGTAACATTTAAGAATAATTTTTTTCAGAAGATACAATGTTTCTTGGATGATTGGGACTTCATTCTTTGTAGCTAAAAAGAATCCCAAGAACATATAGTAGTAGATTACTAATGTGGTCTGATATCTTTCCACAAGCATCTGTCATCCAAAGTAGAAAAAATAGCAATGTAATCATACAGTAAAGAGAAACAGATGCTTTAAAGGGAAAATGTAAAGATAAGAGTGACTCCATAACTGGGCAGGAGAATTGGGTATGTGGAAGAATAATGTTATTGTTTCCAAACTGGACTTTCACATAAAGATGGCCAACATTTGCTACTCACTGTCCTCAATTAGTGAAATCATATATGACATTGATTCTCTTCTGTAATTAGCAATTGCCTAGAAACTGGAGTGTCCATGATAGACAAACATTTGCTTTTCATAAATACCATTCAGGCACACTAATGAATCCTTCTGAATAGAAGAAGGAAAACAGTCTGTGTATAGTGGAAGAAATAAGAAGAGATCAGAGATTCCAAAATATTCTGAAACTAGTGCAGATTGACTCGGATAAATAATAAAACACACACTACCCTGAGATTCAGAGTGATCTCACAGCCCTTATTTCCCTTACCCTTGACAGAGTCATGAAAAAGACAGTACCACAAATGCTGATTTTCCCTCCTTATTTCTCTTAGTACATCTTATTTTTGCCTACATTTTAAGAAAATTTGATTAAAGAATGTCATGTACTAGTAGCATATAAAGTTACAATACCATGCAACATGTTTTCCGTAATACCAATGGAATTTATCCGAATAGATAACTGTCCTGCATGTGCTGCCTATGGATTCGTGGTCCATGAGTAGCTAAGGATAGCTATGAATGCGACCCACCAGAAAAGTGTAAGCTAACCTACAACATTATGAAAATTATGAGAGAGAGAGAGAAAAAGAGAGAGGGGGAGGGAGGGAGGAGGGAGGGAGGGAATGGAAAGAGAGAGAGTGTGTGTGAGTGTGTGTGTACATGTGCGTGTGACATTTCTGTGACTTGATTGTGTAATCCCAGAACTTAAATTTTGTGGATGGTTACATTGTGTTAAAACTTGTACAAATTTGAAAGTATTGGAAACATAATGATAGAGTCTGAGTGTTATCATTCTGGCACACTATTTTCTTGCAAAGTATCATTAAATCTAGTCTTGTACATACAAGAAAAGAAGAAAATAATCCTACTATAGAATTTTATTACCAAAATTTCTTGGGCACTTAATGAGAAACAGACACTCTGTTATAATATATTGACTGTGAAGTGTTTATTTCACCAATGCCCTTCTATCTGCAGTTTATCGTTCTGCACTCTCAGGTATCTCTAGCTAATCACTAATTGCTACAAGAAAACTCCACAAATGAACAATTCACTAGTTTTAAATTCTGTGTAATCTGACTGGCAATAATAAAATCTTGTTCCATCCCATTTGAAGGGCTTGAGTTATGCTAGCACATTCTATGCACATGGCCCACCCATTAACCATGCAATAGCTATGTCTTCTATCTCATTGGTCAACTTTCTTTCACTGTGCTTGTATTCAAGCAGCATTATGGTTTAATCTCATCTCTCAGGTATGCAATATATCATTTCATGTCATCACAAGGGAAAGATGGTCATAACACAATATGTTATATTGACACTCTATCTACATGACTTTTATTACATTTAACTTTAATAATGATTCCATTTAACCATTTACAGATGTTTATGTAAATCTATGACTACTTAAAAAGCTAAAAGTTTATCTTATAGTGTGTGTGGATGGTAAGGCATAGTATATTTAATATTTACACTATCCAGAGTGCCAGTCAGCTCCTGGAACTCATGGGTAAGATAGGGGTACTGTACTTCGTTTCAAAATCTTCCATTGGTCAAACACTAAAAAAATACCTTTTATGTAAATGATCTCTAGTTTCTTTACACAATACTTTAAAAGTCCTCAAATTCTATTGAATTAGTGTTTTTAAAAGCTGTTCCTAAAAATTATAAACCCCCATGCAAAGGTGAGAGGTCACTTAAGACTTCTACTGTGCCAATTATGCTAATGAATGCAAGAAAATATGCCTCCTGGAAAATATGCTTAAACATGATATAATTAGATTTTTCTAAAAACGTGTGATTTTTAACAAGCTACTGATATTTTTGCCTTAGGTTTTCTGTTGCTTTTTATTTTTCTCCTTTTTTTTTTAAACCACCTTTTCAGTATTGAAACAATGTATGTTGATTTCTGACTGGTTTTCTGGAGAAAAAAAAATCTTAATTAAATAAGTGTCCTGTGTACTTTCATGAGAAATTATTCACACTTTACAAAATGATTTTTATTAAGATAAAATCAGAGAAGCAGTTAGATTAATTTCTGAATGGAGAGCAATGTTGACTCCAAGAATGTGCTATTTAATGCAAATAATGACCCCAAATTGCATGTGCTATAATATATATTACATTGCACCATTTGTCTCACACAGTTGTGTGGGTTTCAAATCCCTAAACTTGCATTATACAAGAAAGTAAACATTTGAAGCCATCTTTTTGAATGGTTTTTCTGTTTCATGGCTTACAGATAAGAACTTCCATCTGCTGTAAAAAAAAAAAAAAAAAAAAAAAAAAAGTTTGTCCACAGAATCCAATTGATCAAAGAATTTGCAGGTTATTAAAAAAAGGAAAAATCCACAGATTTGTCATTCTGTGTTATCATTTCCATACTCTGTTTGCAGCTTATGCAGTTTTCATGCTTTCAAATTGTGACACTGGTTTAACATTTTAAATACATTTCTAGTATATCATGGAAGGAGTAGTAGGAACATTTGCATTTTTCCTGTTCTTTGCTGATTTGCACAGTCCTATATCCCTATAAAGGAAATGTCACCCTGCCTCTGCCTGCATAGTTATTCATCATCTTTAGAAATTTAAGTCGTCTGACTCTAAATGGTTTACCCTGTAGAGTTAAAACGCTCTGCATAGTTCTTCTTCACACCACATTTAGGCAAGCATCAGAAAATCCCAAGATTGCAACACAATTGAAATAAAATCCTTTTTCCATGGCTGAACAAAATGTATTATGTGATATGGAAGAAACATAGGAAATACCTTTAAAAAAAACATTTTTCCTCACTCATTCTCACCTTTCTTAGTTTCCAATTGAGACAGTGTCTAATTATTTTGCAAAAGTTATCCTCTAAATTATAACTCTCCTGTCTTTGTCTTCATCTGATCCCTTGATAAACTCGCCCACATAACCTTAAAATGTAACTTCATATAATAACTTTCTATTTATTTCTATGATACTACTAATTCTTTCATTTTTTATTTTTTTAATAATTTATTTTTTATTTCTTCAAGTTACATCTCAATCACAATCCCCTCCCTACTCCCCCTTCCAGTCCCACCCTTCCACCCTCCTCCCCCTCAACCCCCCCATCCTCTTCCCTTTTTTTTCAGTTTAAGGTATTTCTTCCCCCCCCCAACAGCTCTCCCTTTCAGTCCAACAAATGGTTCTTTTTCTTATAACTATAAATACAATACAAAACAACAGAAATAAATAGGCCACAATTATGAGAGTTATATGGCTTAGCATACATTCCCAATGTCCAGTCCATATGTATTTGGCACCTGACTTTAACATTCTACTATCTAACCATCTCCATGAGTTTAAAGTTCTATATCTAACTCAGCTTTCATACTAACTTGCCTCACAATTTTAAAAATATCTTCTTAGAACCAGAACACCCTCTTGATTCCTAAACAACTCAAAATTTAACTATGAGACTCTAGCTATCTATTCTTCAACCACCTCAGAGACCTGAGAGGGATAAATATATCTGATTATATAGGAAGTGCAGGGCCTGCAGCTTCCAAAACTAAGAAATGACATACCAGTGGCTGCCTGGACAGTTCCCATTTTCTCTCCATACATTCCAGCATCAATCTTCAGCCATTTGGCCCCATTTCTCTGACAGACATTGATTGTAGAGCAGGAATTATGAAGGACTTACCTACCCTGTCTTGGCAGAGCTAGGCTGTTGACTTACCTGCTTCCAAGTTTGTCCTTTTTGGACAGCAGTCTGTCTACAGTTGAAGCAAGGGGTTTTTCTTGCCAAGAGAATGGCTTACCACCCATTCAATCATCTCCCACTGGAGATTCTTCGATGCTCATCTTCTACTTGGAGTAGAATAGGCGGTGCTGTCAGGAGCATTTTAGTCATTTTAATGTCCCGTACTTATAAGAGAGCCTGGTGTCCAGAAAGGAGTAAGAGTTGGGAATGGAGAATAACTCTGGTATAATATTTGTTTAGCATACTTTGGAGTTCATTATTCAATCCTTATCAACATAAAAGAACAACAACAGAACCAAATAGCTACCCCATGGACCTGTGTGACCTCAGTCTCTCCTCAGTAAATTCCGTGTAACTGAACCTGCTGTGAGTAAAATCTGAGCCATGCAACAGAATGTCTTCTCATCTTTGGACAAAGAGGTTTAAGTTGCTTAAACACTTAATTATCCATTATGTGTTTAATTTCCCAGTATATTCACACTGAAAGTTTCCTTCATAATCTGCCCCATGTTTGGATTTTAAACCTACCATATCTATTACTTCCCACCATTTTTACACATTTCCTCTGTGAAGCAAGCTTATTATTTTAGTGTACATTTTTGTTTCCCGCTAATCAATACAAGTCTTGTCTAATGGAAATGGCTCCCCATACCCCATCTCACACCCACACAGTTATTAATCCTCTGACTAATGGCAACTGCACAAATAGCAGGACACAGCACAAAATGAAAACACTGGACCTTTCATCAAGAAGAGAAACCTACTTCCACAAGGATTAAATGGTGAAGCAGTTTATTTATTTATTTATTTATTTATTTATTTGTTAGTGTTATTGCTGGTTGGTTCCTTTGACATTCTTCTGTGTTTAACTATGGATATTTTGTATTGTTACACCATTAGGTGTGCTAGTCTCTGTTAGTGCAGTGTCTCTTCTAACATTAGTTTCTGTGAATTTTCCAGCTCAGATATTTTATCATTGTGTTTCAGAGTTTAGATGTTTGAATCTTTTAAAATATCACTGTCATCTTTTCTTTTTTATTATAATATTTATTTATTTCATCAAGTTACAACTCCATCTTTCCACCCCTCCCATTTCCACCCTCCCACCCTGTCCTCCCTCTCACACCCATCCCACTCCTCTGATGTGGAGTGTCCCTACCAATCAACCCATCAGTTCAACAGTCATATGAGGGCTAAGAGCTTCCTCTTGCACTGGGGCCTACATGGAAGCACCCCTAGGGCAAATTGTCTCATTGATGGGTAACAAAGTCTATGTTCCTGATCTTTTCGGTATGTTGGTTGTAGGATAGCTTTCTTGTACTATTTGGCTAAAATCCAATTATAAGTGATTGGATGCCAAGTGCATCTTTCTGAGTCTGGGTTAGCTCACTTAGGATGAGCTTTTCTAGTTCTATGCATTTGGCTGCAACTTGCATGATTTCCTTGTTTCTGATAGCTGAGTAGTATTCCATTGTGTAAATCTACTTTTCTTAAGTTGGAAAATTTGGGGAAAACAATTAAATAAATACCTTAAATGCTTTATTTTAATAACCAAGTAAATCCTGGATCATTTTTTAAATTTTTAATTATTATTCTTCCCTATGTTTTATGTTTGTTAACTTTCTCTGTTAGAAATACCCTTGTGGATATTACCTTGTTGAGCAGTTTTTAAGTTTTTATATTTTTATTGTAAACTTTCTGAGTCTTTGTGTGAAGTTATAGCTTAGCTTGGTTATATTTTTATTCTATTTTTCTGGGAGTGGGTTTCTGGAGCTAGAACCAGGCATCTCAGACCCTTCCTAAGTGTTATGAGACAGGAGCAAAACTCAGTCTGGGGATACAAACTAGTCACAACTAAAGTGATACACTCTATGTCTCTACTGAGTTCATTAAGACGGTAAGCCTTTCCAGATGGTGGACACAGGCACTATGCCCAGTCAGTCCCATGTGAGAATAGGCCAGAGTCAATATTTTACCAAACCCTTCTACAGGATTATTTCTTAGATTCCAGGTGCAGCCCTATACATGTGCATCAATGTTCAGTTGAACACTGGGAGAAAAACCTTTGTAGAACTCTAGCATTCATCCTTAATCATCAGAGAAATTCAACTCAAGACAACTCTGAGATTCCAACTCACACCTGTCAGAATGGCTAAGATCAAACTCAAATGACAGCACATGATGGCAAAAAACTGTGGTACATCTACACAATGGAATACTACTCAGCCATTAGAAACAATGAAATCATGCAATTTGCAGCCAAATGGATGGAACTAGAGAAGCTCATCCTGAGTGAGCTAACCCAGACTCAGAAGGATGCACATGACATCTATTCACTTATAATAGGATTTTAGCCATATAGTACAGGATAAATATACTACAATGTACTGAGGGGAACAGGAACATAGACTTTGTTACTTGTCAATGAGACACTTTGCCCTAATGGTGCTGCCTTGCAGGCCCCCAGTGTATGAGGAGGCTCTTAGACCTCATATGACTGCTTAACTGGCATGGGGGACTGATATGTAGGGACACTCCACTCTGGAGGAGTGGGATGGAAGGGATAGGAGGTAGAGGGTGGGAGGGCAGGACTGGGAGGGGGGAAAAGAGGGTACTGTGATGGAAATGTAACCTGAAATAATAAATAAACATAAAAAATAAAGAATAAGGAAATTAAGAAAAAAAAAAAAGAACTCTGGCATTCTTCTGAGCGCCTTTCTCCTCTTTACTGTCTTGCCTTCATATTTTTCTGAACTTTTCTCTCCAGATGTTCCAGTTCTGTGCTTTTTCTCCTGTGCAACAACCTCAAAACCCTCCAGTGACATGGGTGGACCAGTAAGAGGGCTCCTTTTGATTGTTTGGCAATTTTCATACTATTGCCTCTGCAGCTTGATATCCTTGTCATCCATTGTTCTGTGCATGGTTCTGTTTGATGGTTTGCATAGTCTGAAGCAACAACGTGAATCTGTCTACTCTTTGTTACTGTGTACTGGCCAGAGTCAGAAATGACGCTTAATGATTCTCAAGTTCTTAATTTAAGAATATTTATTTGGCTACAAATTGCATGATTTCATTGTTTCTGATGGCTGAGTAGTATTCCATTGTGTAGATGTACCACAGTTTTTTTTTGTTTTTGTTTTTCCATTCCTCTGTTGAGGAACATCTGGGTTATTTCCAGTTTCTAGCTATTATAAATAAGGCTGCTATGAACATAGATGAGGAAACGTCCTTGTGGTTTGGTGAGGAATAATTTGGATGTATACACAGAAGTGGTATGGCTGGGTCTTGAGGTAGAGCTATTCCAAGTTTTCTAAGATATTGCCAGACTGATTTCCATAGTGGTTTTACAAGCCTGCACTCCCACCAGCAGTGGAAGAGTGTTCCACTTTCTCCACAACCTTGCCATCATGTGCTGTCATGTGAATTTGATCTTAGCCATTCTGACAGGTGTGAGATAGAATCTCAGAGTCGTCTTGAGTTGCATTTCTCTGATGATTAAGGATGTTGAGCATTTCTTCAAGTGTCTCTCCGGCATTAGAGATTCCTCTTTTGTGAATTCTAGGTTTAGCTCTGTTTTCCATTTTTGATTGGATTATTTGGTTTCTTGGTGTTTAATTTCTTGAGTTCTTTATACATTTTGGATATTATCCTCTGTCAGATATGGGATTGGTAAAATCATGCAATTGCAGCCAATGGATGGAACTAGAAAAGCTCATCCTGAGTGAGTTAACCCAGACTCAGAAGGATGCACATGACATCTATTCACTTATATTCAGATTTGAGAGACATAGTACAGGATAACTACACTATAACCAATGCACCAAAAGGAACAGGAACATAGACTTTGTTACCTGTTAGTGAGACACTTTGACTTAGTGGTGCTGCCATGTACGCCTCCAGCACATAAAGAAGCTCTTGGCCCTCGTGTGACTGCTGAAGTGGGACAGGGCACTGATATGTAGGGACACCTCACTCTGGAGAAGTAGGACAGAAGGTAGAGGGGGTAGAGGATGGGAGGGTGGGACTGGGAGGGGTGAAAAGCAGACACCATGATGGAGATGTATCTTTAGGTAATAAATAAACACTTTTAAAAAAGAGAGAATATTTATTTATTAACAATTTAACAATTTCTATTTTCTTACTTATTTCCCTAATCCTTGCCTTCTTCCCACCTTCTCTTTCTCATTTTGTCACTCCTACCCCTCCATCAACTAATGGGATGTTTTCATTATTCATAAAAACTATGTCAAATTATTTCCGTCAAAGATATGTGAAGGGGCTGATAGGTTAATATAAGTTAGATTTAGTGAA
>CAJQZJ010033120.1:3148187-3182264 GCA_907164525.1 Lophiomys imhausi | reverse complement strand
TGTGTGTGTGTGTGTGTGTGTGTGTGTGTGTGTGTGTGTGTGTGTGTTATGGTTAATATACACAAAATAATATCAGGTATAACAAATAGAACACATTGAAAACTTTGGTGACTGTGGTTCAGGACTCAGATACTTATGCAGTTGATGTTATATTTCCATCCTCAATATTTTCACAATATTAATAACTAGATCTGCTTTTCTAACTTACATAAATCATAAATTTGGAGTGTAAGTTTAGATTGACCAAATACATACATACATACACACACACACACACACACACACACACACACACACACTCACAGACACATACAGAGGGATAAAACAACTTAGAGTGTCTGTTTCGGGAAGCAAATTGATATAGATATATCCAAATATACTTTCTTTAAAAAACACAAGAAATGACATAAGACTGTATTCAAATTCTATTCCAATAACTATATTTGTAAAAGTACATTATCAAGCCACACATAAAAATGGTGTTTAAAAATATATTCATAAGTATGTACTCTTCTGACTCTGAGACACTTCCTTGTGTGTTGTATGGATTCTTTCTATTACTGTAGAAGAAAGTAAGCTTAGAATCCAATCATGGCACAACACTAAAACTAAACATGATGTCTAATATTTAGGCCTTCAAAGATCTGCAGGCTTTGTAGCATTACAAAGAGAACCATGGCCTTTGACAAAAAAAAATAACTCTCTCTCTCTCTTTCTCTAGAGATAATATTTTACCTCAAAAAATTCTATAGGTAAAGCCTGATATACACATGTCACTGAAACAAATATATAGATACAGATACAGGTACAGATATAGATAGATAGTAAGTTTTTAACTACAAAACAGATGAGCTACATAGAACATGCACAAATCAACCAAGCCTCTAGAGCACATAAGACCTTTCAAATACAGAGAAATTTTTCATTCCAGCAAATAACTCAGCATATTCACAAAGTAGTTATGAATCTCAATTGTGTTTTGGGAGCTGCAGAGTAAATCATAAACTGAGGAAAGGGAAGAACCTCTTGCAATCTACTGGACATTCTCTGTTTACCACCATTAGCTTCTTGGAAGGCACCTTCACAAACTAAGTAGCCAGTTTCATGTTGTTTACTGGAATTCTTCTCACTCAAGTGCCAAGCGTGGTGGTTAGAGATGAATTAAAGATTCATTCCTACTCATTTCTGGAATGGCATTGAGAAAGATCATGAATACTTCATGAAAAGCCACCAATCAGTATGAGATATTTGGTAATTGAGCTACCACGAGTGGTCACTGCACTGATATCTGTGTTTGTGTCTTTGATTAAACAGATCTTTTGGAGATGAAATGTGCAATGTGAAGTTTTTATAGGATACCATGTGTTATTAGGAAATTCTTTCAAGACCTCCATTTGAGTAGATATTCTAAAATAATTTTAATGAAGATTTATGTAGCTATTTTTCTCCAAAAGGGTTGGTGCTATTTTAGAACCAATGATATCTCAAGATGCTTTTGGATATTTTGTCATTATCTCTGAAAGTGAAAGAACTGTGTGTGCCAAAAAATTAAATATCCTATTGGTAGCCCAAGACTGTAAATCTGACTTGTATTCCATCTGACTTGGATCCTATCTCCACAATTGGTACCACTTAATATTTTAATATTTTAACATTCAATTAGTACAATTAACAAACCCAAAGGGAGGCAGGTATGTCATCTAGTTTGTCATGTAGTCTCGAGAGTATCCAACCAGTCATGCATCTGTATGATCATCACTGGTGGAAAAAAAGCAGGTAGGAAGACCATAACAACCCACACTTGAGGAGAAGAATGAAGTGTGATTGAGGGCTTGGCTAGGCATGTTCTGAGCAGAGTCATAGAAAGGGATCAATGTGACTTGCATATATCTGCAAGGCATTAAACTGTCTTCCAAAGTATAGACAATATAAGAACCATGTTCCAAGTTCTTTTAGCTTATCATATTCCATTCCTTTATATCTTCAATTCATGTTCTACATTAGAAGACCACCATTTCTTAGAGTCAAAGACAATGGCTCTTCAGGGTCATTGTATTATACACATTGTCCAGAAGCATCTAACCTAATTCCTATGAAAACACAGTTTTCTGCTTCTGCTCCTTTCATGGACTTCAAGAGCTAGTATTCTTCCACACCAGCCACATTCAACTTCATGGCCTTATAACCATGGATCATTTTTTTTCTTAATTTTCATGTATCTTATTTGACTCTAGACCCTACATCAGAGGTAGACATGTGAGTAGTAATGCATGTCTAACTCTGAAATTTCAAGCAATTAACATAAACAACCCTAGATGATGCCCAAGAAGTCATGCAAGCAATCTTCCCTACACTGTCTGGTAGTAAGAATATCATAGGTCCTTTTGTCCCAGTGAGTACATTTTAAACACACAATGATCTCTAACATTTGGGACAAAGAACTGATATATACATTCAAGTCACTCATTTACCTGGGGTTATTCATGTATAATTTGATGAAGCTATCTGTCTTTAATGTCTGTTAAGTTAAAATTATGAAGAAAAAAACTGTCCATATCTATGTGTGATTATGTGTCTGGATGTGTACATGTTCCTTTGAAAATTTCAGAGGTATGTGAAAAATATCTATCATATTAGTATATTCATAGTACTTTATTCCTGTATCACACTTTATTTAATATCAGCAAATTCAATTCTAGTCTTTTAATTTTGCAAGCAACTATCCATTGCAATTAAAAATGCATTTTCATTTTCCAAAAGTACAAAGTAAGAAGGCCTTTACTTGTTTTAATCTTTTCTTTGATATTCTTTGATAATTTTACATGCAATTCTACGATTTGATCAGACCTATTCTTCACTTCCTTACATAGTCCTACCCCTTCTTACAGGTTTTGATCATGAGGGTCGCAGTATTTGAATGTTATGGGACCTTCGCTGTCTTTCCTAGAAACTGATTTAGTAAAAGTAAATGGACTCTATCACATTTTTCCCAAAGGAAATTCTTCAACACACAATCTGAACAGGAATTGTTGATTCAAATCATGTAGTTGCATAATTGAATAGTTTGGCAGGGTTTTGTTCTAAAAAATTAGATTGCTTGTATTACTTGGTATATCTAAAATAACTAATATGTGATGACAGACATCAATTTTCTTTTGGAAAACAATGGCTTGTCACTTTTTAAAGTTGGGTCAAGACATAGTTATCTGAACTCTATTAACATTCTAGACTACTGTCTAGTGTGTTGACTGTCCAAGCTAGGTAAAAGTAGTTTAGTGAGTGTTTTATTTATGTTATCAAGTACCAAGTCCTAATATGTTCCATTGTAAGTTTTATCTTAGAGGGATATCTGAAACCAGTAAACTGATCTAATTATCACCATCTATTGTAACTATGAAATGGGTATCTACATATTGTTTTACTTAAATTACTCAGTTAATAGTAATTGCTTCTCATCAGATAAAACATAGCATTGCTTGAGATTTTGTATCTTATAAGTTTTATTTCTAAAGCTGTCGCTAAAGTTCATTTCAACTGGAGAAGTATAGATACCAAGTCTGCAATTTTAATATTTATTTATTAGATGAAAAAGATTTCACTGTGTGTCTAAGGCTGAATTTGAACCCACCATCTTCCTGTCTCTGCCTATTGGGTATTGATCTTTCAGGTATGCACCATGACCAGCATAATATGTAATTTCTGGTTATATGTTGTCACTAGCTTTGAGTTTGTGCTATACAGTTATCGGCTATGTGGTCAATAAGCTAAGTCACAGCCTTTGGAGGCAGATGCACATATTGTAAAAGCTCATCTTTGTGGTACATTCAGTCTACCTTGAACTATAGATTTAAAGTTTATAAAAGGCTTTGACATTATTTTTCAAAAACAAATAATGGTTTGCAACAATATTTGGCTTTTTCAGTAATCAACAAAATACCAACATATTACTATCTTTCTGATATGACTATTGCACACAGGACACACAGCATGGATGGAAGAATGGTGCCAAAGGTTCTACCAGAGCTAAGAAGAACTTGGCCATTTTTAACTACTGAAGTTGAGAGTTCTTATTCTAGGGGTTAATATTACTTCTAGATTGTAAATGCCCTAGTGATAGGGCATACACTAATGAAGATATGGGCAGCACAACTGGACTTTGTAGGTTCTATGAAAAAAAAAGTACAGAAGAAGGAAAGATATGACATTAAGTCAGAGATGTATTGGGGGCACCTGGGGAAGCTGGATGGGAAGATTGTGTGATGGCTAAAATTAAGATGTTATTTGCATATATACAATTTTCAAAGAACACTTTTAAATCATAAAAATAAATAATATTTATTAAAATTTCCATTATTCTGTTTCTTTTTGCTTTAGTTGAAACTATTGTTGTTTATTGCTTTACTGTGTGTGTGTGTGTGTGTGTGTGTGTGTGTGTGTGTGTGTCTTGAACCCAACCCAAGGCCTTGTCCATGTTAGGAATGCACTCTACTACTGAGCCACACCCTGCACTCGCCACTTATAATATCAAGATATGATTATGAGGGTTTTTTGTATTATGATGTTTTTGATACAGAACATACTATTTTACACATAAAATGTGTTCTCTCGTATTCTTCTTGGAGATGGCAGCTTGTCCTTAATTAGTCCACATTTAAAAGAGATAGGTCATTGTAAAAAATTATATAGCTAATAAGTTATTTAACAGCATTTAGATTATTGTTGCTTGTTCGGCAGCCTTTAATCCTTATCCCGCCATTAGAAATGAGCACACAGAGACTACATGGATTTTACCAAGTCTTGGCCTGAATTGTGCAATCCTAGTCTATCTAGGCTAGCTCTTAATTCTATTGCCCAAATATGATCCCATATATACATATGTCCCCTTGGACTGCCATTTTCCATGCCATGCCAATGTTCCTGGCCATGTGGAATGAGATTCCTTTTTCTAACCCATGGTGTGTGCCTCCTTCCTGCTGCTCCTGGCTGGAATGCCTTCTTCTTCCTGCTGCTGGCTAGAATGTTTAATCCTCTGTCTAAAGTACAGGCTTCCTGCTCTAATCCCAGGAAGTCCCACCTTTCTCTGTCTTTGCCCAATCTCAGGCCTTGGCATTTTATTTAACCAATCAGATTCAATGTAAGTAACAGACAGCAAGCAGGACCAATTAATTAACATTTAGAATGCTTAACACTACCCCAACAGTCATAGGAGTATTTCACTGTCTTTCTATTTCTATGAGGAGAATTGCAGGACAGGTTGTGAAGAATCAGTGCATCTAACATTTGATGTGACAAAATTATCAGTCTAGTGCTGTTCAGCTTTTATTGAGAGTTGTCAAGGATGGACTTTGCTCCAGTGTGTTCACATTTAAAATTTTTCTTCAACAACCTAGAAATTAGGACTTAGGTTCGTACTTCCTAAATTTTAAATAGTCACAATAATGCAATATTTCTTTAAATCATTATGAGAAACAAACATTATGAGGAAAAAAAATGCATCCCATTTGTGTATGTAACCCTCAGAGTAGCTAGCAGTTCTCACCTCCCGGATGGATGCCCTGAGATTTGCCTTACCTGTGATATCTACCGGACATTCAATGGTGATCATGAAAATTATAAACTAGTAAACTTTTCTTCTAATGCTTCTTTGATAAAAAATTCAGATATTTTCTTTGTAAATACATATAAATATGTAATAAATGTATAAGATAAATATAACTAACTACAAAACTCCATGGAAATTTAGCAATGTGAAAAAAAAGATAAGGTGATTTTCAGACTGCTGATTCAGGATTTAAATCATGTGCAAGTCTGAGGTACATCTTTATTTTTATGTTTTTAAAATAAAGGCCTTAAGAATGATAATCAATTATAGGAAAATCATTGGACTCTTCATTTACAAGTGAGTTAACACAACAAAGTTCCTTAATGGGAGCACTGACAAAGCTCTTATTAGTGCATTAATCTTTGTATTTACTGTGGGATATATTTTTGCAAGTAATTTCTATAATAAAACTTCTTTCATTTTTTAAAAATATAGAACCATTGACTCTTGTAGTATTGCCATTTTACTTACTAATGAGAATTGATATGTGAAGCTTATGCGAGAAAAGTCACTGTGTGGAGACAGGTATCAAGTACTCACTTCAGGTAAAAGGCCTTTGAATGATACTTCACATGGTTTTCTCATCAGTAGGAAGATCATATGTAATATTGAATTTGCATGCATAAGCAACATTGAACCACCTTTGTTTCAGATCTATGCTTGATAATTTCTGAAAAATGTCTAAAATTTATATAGTTTTCACTTTAGAGTATCCTCCAAATTAGATAAATCTTTGTTAGCTCTGTGGATGTATATAGATTATTCAAAGGACTTATGTTTAGGTTGATTAGAGTAAGGTTCAGAACTAAGGACATCTGTGTTATAACTTCTTTTCTTTCTTTCTTTTTCTTTTCTTATTCATTTTTTTGAAAAAGTGCAAATTTGGAAGAGATGTCAATTATCTATTATGCATATATTTATATCCATTTTGACCATAACAAATCACTTGATTTGTTTAACATCTGTTTGGGTACTTTCTGCATCAAAACAATGCACTATAAGCAAAATGATACATTTCTTTTGTGTATGAATGAATTTTATGGATGAATTTGAAATGTTCAAATTAAGAAGAAAGTATTGTCAGTTTTTATGATTTACTTAAAGACAAGTTCTGCCTAAATGATACTTCAGGAAGGACAAGCTGTCTTGATAGTCACAGCTTTTCTTTCCTGATTGTCACAAGTCATTGTGGACACTTGTGCAGATATGGAAGCAATGTGGGAAACCATTAATTCAGTGCACCTTCAGGGATGTTCTTTTTTCCACTCAATAATTGTTTATTTTAATTAAAATATAATTCCATCATTTTCCTGTTTCCTTCCTTCCTCCAACCCCCTCAGACTACCCCTTAAAATTATGATCTCACTTTCTTTATTATTGTTATTCATAAACATGTAAATATCCTTGCTGAATTCATTTAGTGCATTTATATGCAAATGATTTCAAAGCTGGCTACTTGGTATTGGATAACCAAGGATGAGGAGAAAGTGTTCATCACCAGGGAACCTTAATTCTTTTCTCATCTTTCTTTAGTTGTCTGTAGTTCTCTGTCTGGGGACAGGGGATCCTTAATATTTCTCTGTTCACAGATTAGCATGTTTATTGGTGTTGTCATCATTTGGGCCATGGTTTAGGCAGCCATATTTTTGGAACTACAGGTTTCACGTTGCTCTCATTTTCAGGAACACAGTTTCACAGCAGACACTCTGTCCTGCTGGCTCTTCTTTTCAGATCTCCTCCTCAGTGTTCCTCAGGCCATATTTGTAGAAATTTTGATGCCCTTTTCTGAAGCTTATAGGGTAACTTTCATGTTATTGAAAACTACCCACCATGAATAACAGGGATATTTTAAAAAGAAAACCCATACCCTGGTATTTGCAGGCAACCAGCAAGACCCTCTAACAACAAGACCCTCACATCACTGTCTCCTATTCAGACTTATAAAACTCACTTATGATTTTCAAGTTCTCTGAGCATTTACCCCATTCAGGAAATCAGGAATTCAGAAAAACAAAGCCTAGTACACAGATGCTCTGAGATCATTTGTTCAGTGAAACAAGAGAACCACTTTGAATCAGAAAAGCACAAAACCTGGATTTGGTATTGGAAGTAAATATAATGTACCATCTCCAGAAATCTTCCATTTTTTTAGTTTCTTTTATCAAAATTTTTATTAATAGCTATAAAAATGACACCTAATATTATGTGATGTAGTGCAGAGAAAAAGTAACCCATTAAATCTAAATTTCCAAGACTAGAATATTGTCAAAAATGATATAAACATAACATTTCTTCACAGAAATCACAATTTAGACAGGGAATTTCAATTGTTTTAAGCTTATATGTAAAATTTTAAGAATTTGATTAATTCTTTGTTGTTGTTGTTCTTAAATATTTATTACTTCAGGTTACATCTCCATCACAGTGTCCTCTTTCCACCCCTCCCAGCCCCACCCTACCACCCTCTACCCCCATCCCTTCACACTCCACTCCACATTTTTTACCTGCCAAAAAAGTAGCACCCCAGAGATATGATTAAGTCTGGGCTCTGTTCTTATCTTTCCAGGAGATTAAAATTACCTACATAATTCTTGATTGGCATATTGATTTTTAATATTTTGGCAAAATACCTAGTACCGTATGTATCAATTTATAAATTGTGATAAGTCAACTATGATATGAGTCTCTCTATATTGTAATGCACTTATTCCTATATAAAATTATTACTCATTATAACTCATATATAATATTATTTTTCAGATGTTGATAAATTCTATTATAATTAAAATATTCAAACTCATTAAAAAGCATCAATAATTATATGATGGAATGCTTCAATATACAATTTTAAGTCAATGAACAATAAAAGTAAAAATATCAAGTTGTGAGGTAAATTTACCTGGAGAATTTTTTACATTTAAAATTGATATTCACACAGATCATGAAAACATAGTAAATAACTTAAGAAAAACAAGAAACTTATTAAGTGAAATAAGAAATTTGAAATATTAAATAATTATGGAAGGAATGATAAGAAGGTAAATTGTTACGATTGGTAAGAGAGACTTACTAGAATGATGAAGGAAGCTTTAGCTCACATGAATTCTGTTGATTTTCAGGTTGATTAGCTGCCCAGCCAGGAATGTTCAGCTGGAGACAAATAAAAATATTTTGTTGCTTTTGAAACTGGGGTGTTGAATCTGACTCTAGAGAAAAATATAATGTAGGAACCTTGCTGAGCACTCATGTGGCAGGGTCACTTTCAGTATTGAGTTGAATTTGGTTTAAGACCACAGAAAATCTCCTTTGGTCTTGCCACAAATAAGAAACAAAAGCACTATCAAAGGGCCAAAACTTCACATTACATTTTTAGGTATTACATGGGTATAATACCTTAAAAATAGTTAACTGTAATTTTGTATCAATATACAAAGATTAATACTGATGTAGTTATATACAATCTTAATTTTGTATCAATATGCAAAGATATAAGATCATATTCCTGGCATGAAGCCTACTTGCCTACTTGATTATGGGGTATGATACTTTTGATGTGTTCTTGAATTCAGTTTGCCAGTATTTTATTAAGTATTTTTGCATCAATGTTCATGAAGGAGATTGGTCTGAAGTTCTCTTTTTTTGTTGGGTCTTTGTGTGGTTTAGGAATCAGGATGATGGTGGCCTCATAGAATGAGTTTGGCAGTGTTCTTTCTGATTCTATTTGGTGAAAGAGTTTGAAGATTATTGGTGTTAGCTCTTCTGAGAAGGCCTGGTAGAATTCTGTGCTAAAACCATCTGGCCCTGGGTTGTTTTTGGTTGGGAGATTTTTAGTGACTGTTTCTATACCCTTAGGGGTTATAGGACTCTTTAATCTGTTAACCTGATCTTGATTTAGCTTCGGTAGGTGGAGTCTATCAAGAAAATTGTCCATTTCGCTTAAGTTTTCAAATTTGATGGAGTACAGATTTTTAAAGTAGGACCCAAACGTTCACTGGATTTCCTCAATGTCTGTTGTTATTTCTCCCTTTTCATTTCTGATTTTGTTGATTTGGGTTTCTTTTTCCCTCTGACTTTTAGTTAATTTGGCTAAGGTTCTGTCTATTTTGCTGATTTTCTCAAAGAACCAACTCTTGGTTTCATTGATTCTTTGTATAGTTCTTTTTGTTTCTAAGTTGTTGATTTCAGCCCTAAGTAGGCTTCATCCCAGGAATGCAGGGATGGTTCAACATACAAAAGTCTATCAACGTAATTCACCATATAAACAAGATGAAAGAAAAACCCCACATGATAATCTCGCTAGATGCAGAAAAAGCATTTGACAAAATCCAACACCCCTTCATGATAAAGGTTCTGGAGAGAACGGGCATACAAGGACCGTACCTAGAAATAATACAGGCAACATATAGCAAGCCAGTGGCCAACATCAAATTAAATGGAGAGAAACTTGAAGCATTTCCTCTAAACTCAGGGACAAGATAAGGATGCCACTTTCACCATATCTCTTCAATATAGTACTTGAAGTTCTTGATAGAGCAATAAGAGAACTAAAGGAGATCAAGGGGATACAAATTGGAAACGAAGAAGTCAAATTATCCCTATTTGCAGTCCATATATAGCATACATAAGTGACCCCAAAAATTCCACCAAAGAACTCTTACAGCTGATAAACACCTTCAGCAAGGTGGCTGGATAAAAAATTAATTAAAAAATGGAAGCCCTTCTTTATACAATAAACAAATTGGCTGAGAAAGAAATAAGGGAAACAGCTCCCTTCCCAATAGTCACAAGCAATATAAAATACCTGGGTGTAACTCTAATCAAGCAAGTAAAGAACCGGTACAACAAGAACTTCTAATCCTTGAAGAAAGAAATTGAAGAGGCCTTTAGAAGATGGAAACATCTCCCATGCTCATGGATAGGTAGGAGCGACATAATAAAAATGGCCATCCTACCAAAAGCAATACACAGATTCAATGCAATTCCTATCAAAATACCAACACAATTCTTTATAGACCTGGAAAAAGCTATTCTCAATATCATATGGAACAACAAAAACCCTAGAATAGCTAAATCAATCCTGTACAATAAAAAAAAACATTTGGAGGTATCACCATCCCAGATTTCAAGCTGTTCCTCAGAGCAATAGTAGTAAAAACAGTATGGTATTGGTATAGAAACAGACCAGTAGATCAATGGAATCGAATTGAAGACCCAGAAATGGACCCACACACCTATGGCCACCTAATTTTTGACAAAGAAGCTAAAACCACACTATGTAAAAAGGACAGCATCTTCAACAAATGGTGCTGGTCCAACTGGATGCCCACTTGTAAAAGAATGAAATTAGACCCATACTTATCACCTTGTACAAAACTTAAGTCCAAGTGGATCAAAGACCTTAACATAAGCCCGGTCACACTAAATCTACTAGAAGAGAAAGTGGGAAAAACCTTTGAACGCATTGGCATAGGTGACAACTTCCTGAACAGAACACCAACAGCTCAGGACCTAAGACTGACAATCAATAAATGGGACCTCATGAAACTGAAAAGCTTCTGCAAGGCAAAAGACACTGTCATTCGAACAAAATGGCAGCCTACAGATTGGGGAAAAAAATCTTCACCAACTCCACATCTGATAAAGGGCTAATATCCAAAATTTACAGAGAACTCAAGAAATTAAATGCCAAGAAACCAAATAATCCAATTAAAAAATGAGGAAAAGAGGTAAACAGAGAGTTCATAAAGAAGGAATCCCTAAAGGCTGAGAGACACTTGAAGAAATGCTCAGCATCCTTAATCATCAGAGAAATGCAACTCAAGACAATTCTAAGATTCCATCTCACACCTGTCAGAATGGCTAAGATCAAAACTCAAATGACAGCACAAGCTGGCAAGGGTGTGGAGAAAGGGGAACCCTCTTCCATTGCTAGTGGGAGTGCAGGCTTGTGCAACCACTATGGAGGTCAGTCTGGTGATATCTTATAAAACTTGGAGTAGCTCTGCCTCAGGACCCAGCCATAGCACTTCTGGGTATACATCCAAATGACTCTTCACTGAATCACAAGGAAGTTTTCTCATCTATGTTCATAGCAGCCTTTTTTGTAATAGCTAGAAATTGAAAACAACCCAGATGTCCCTCACCTGAAAAATGGATGAAAAAACTGTGGTACATCTACACAATGGAATACTACTCAACTATCAGAAACAATGAAATCATTCAATTTGCAGCCAAAAGGATGGAACTAGAGAAGCTCATCCTGAGTGAGCTAACTCAGACTCCTCAGAAGGATGCACATGGCATCTATTCACTTATAGTAGGATTTTAGCTGTCTAGTACAGGATATCTATACTACAACCAACACACCAAAGGGAACATGGATATAGACTCTATGTTTGGTTGTGTGTTTTTTTAGTTTTCTCTCCCTGGTTGAGACATTTTTCACTGATCCTCATATGACTTCTGAACTGGGGCGGTGGACTGTAATGTAGGGACACTCCACTCTAGAGGAGTGGAAAGGAAGGCTTAGGGGGTAGAGGGTGGGAGGGAGTGGCTGGGAAGTGGGGAAAGAGGACAATATGATGGAGATATAACCTGAAGCAACAAATAAATAAATTTTTAAAAATTTAAAATAAATAAATGAATAAATAAAACTAAGAAAAAAAGAGCATATTCAATAATCTATGCTTTTTTCTTTATCATTTTTATATTATGTCTATGTATAATTTTTTCAGGACTTTTCTCCCTTACATTGGAGAGAAAGAAGAACAGAGAAAAAAAAGAGAGAGAAATCCTGGGGCCTAACCTCCAAAACCTTGTTTAACAAGACCATTTAACAACTTGTAACCACTCCCCCTAAATAACAGAAAACATCAATAACCCATCAAATGACCAAAGGAAAAAAGAAAAAAAAAATTACCCACCCCACCTTCTTGGAATGGGATGTCACTCTCTTAGAATTGTTTCCTGCTGATTTGGGATGTAGGAAACCTGTTTGGGGGCCTAAATAAGAATGGAAAACTGGTTAAGCAAGTTAATAGTAACATTTGTTGTCCAGTCTTTTTATGCTAAGCTATTTAAATATCCTAAAAAGTTTGTAGTCAGAAGCTAAACTTTGGGTGGGAAAGTTCAAGGCTTTACTGAAGTCCTGGCTGAAACAGTCTGTGGGGCTGAACCATCTTAGTTAGCCATTTTGAAGTTGGCCTGGATGTAGATTTTTGAGGAAATAGCTATTAAGGCAGTCTGCGAAGCTAGATCATCTGGGCTACTTGTCTTCTTTGGTGCCTGGTCCCTTTTCTTCAGACGTTTCAGTTGTCCAGTTGTCCCTGGACTTCTTACATGGATGCTTTTAATCTCCTGGAAAGATAAGAACAGAGCCCTGACCTACTCATATCTCTGGGGTGCTACTCTTTTGGCAGGTAATATCTTTCCTAAAGCTAATTGTTTTTTGATTTTTTTTAATTATACAATATAAAAAATATTATATTTCAACTGAGATTTTTTAAAAACTTCTTTTGAATTTTTGGAACTAAACATACCTTTAAGTGTATATATTCTGAGATCACAAAGAACAATTCAATTTGAATTTCAGCATGCCTTTTGTGATCAGCTTTTATACTTAAATCATTGTAAATCTTATGTGTCTGCCTCTGCCTCCCAAGTGTTGAGGTAATAGGTATATGCCTACCCATTGTTGGGATTAAAGGTGTGTACCACCACTCGAAGTTTTGGCCTTTTGATAGCAACTGTCACAATCTCTTTAGGATAATTAAGAAATACAAACTAATAGTCATTCAAACATGTCATTTTGTTAAGTACTAGCATAGTGCATCACAGATGTTTTCTAATTTAATCATATATCAAGTTGCTGAAAAACAAGCAACATTTGCTTATTGAAATATACAGAGATAGATAGGTGATCTTCAAACACCTCAAGAGATCTGTAGAATATGACATTCAAAGATGTTTTCTTAACTTAAGATTTTTTGATATTAAGGCATGTTAGCTCCTGGCTGCACCCCCCTCCCCCCCATTCTACTCCAAGTAGATGATGAGCATCAAAGGGTTTCCATTTGGAGATGGCTGCTTTAGTGGTAAGCTTGTCAGTGGGCAAGAAAAATCCCTTGCTTCAAATGTAGACAGAATGCCGTCCGAAGAGGACAAAACATGGAAACAGGTAAGTTGACAGCCTAGCTCTGTCAAGTCAGGGGAAGCAAGTCCTTTATAATTCCTGCTTTACAATTAATGTCTTTCAGAGATACTGGGCCAAAAAGCCAAAGATAGATGTTTTAATATATGGAGAAAAATTGGAGACTGTCCAGGCAGCCAGTATTTCTTAGTTTTAGAAGCTGCTGGCTCTGCATTTCCTGTTGACTCAGATATATTTATCCTTCTCAGGTCTCTGATGTGGTTGAAGTCTAGATAGTTATACCTCACAGCTAAATTTTAAGTTTTTTAGGAATTAAAAGGAGGTTGTAGGTCTAAGAAGATGTTTTTAAATTGGTAATGCAAGTTAGGATGGAAATTGAGTTAGGTATAGAACTTTAAACTCATTGAGATAGACAGATAATAGACTATTAAAATCAGTTGCCAAATATGTATGGACTGAACATTGGTAATGCATGTTATACCTTGTACTTTTCATAATTGTGGCTTAATTGTTCTTTTTTGTATTTTATTTATTGTTACAAGAAAAATGAGCCTTTAATTGGACTAAAATGGGGAGCTGTTGGGGGAAAAAGATATACCTTAAATTTTAAAAGAGCAGATAGGAGGGTAAGGGGGAAGAGAGTAGGAGGGTGAGACCGGGAGGGGGAGGAAGTAGCGGACTATGATTGTGATGTAACTTGAAGAAATAAATAAACGTTAAAAAGAAAAAGAAACAAAAACACTGTTCTATAAGCATCACTTGTTACTGGATTGTGTCACTTAATAGAGGAGAGAGTAAGAAAAAACCTTGAACTCATTGGCACAGGAGACAACTTCCTAAATAGAACACTAATAGCTCAAGCACTAAGATCAACAATTAATAAATGGAACTTTGTAAAATTGAAAAGCTTCTGTAAGGCCAAGGATACTGTCATTAGAACAAAACTGCAGCCTACGGATTGGGAAAATTTATTCACGAACCCCACATCTGACAGAGGGCTAATATCCAAAATCTATAAAGAAATCAAGAAGTAAAACACCAACAAGCCAAATAATCCAATCAATCTGGAGTACAGAGTTAAACCATTAACTCATTACATAGGAAATTCTAATGAGAGAGAAGCACTTAAAGAAATGCTCTCAGCCAGGGCTACACAGAGAAACCTTGTCTCGAAAAACCAAAAAAAAAAAAAAAAAAAAGAAAGAAAGAAAGAAATGCTCTCAACATTCTTAGTCATAAGTGAAATGCAAATCAAAACGACTCTGAGATTCTATCTTACCCCTGTCAGATTGGCTATGTTCAAAAACTCAAAAGACTGCACATGCTGGCAAGGATGTGGAGAGAGGGGAACACTCCTCCATTGCTGGTGGGAGTGCAAACTTATACAACCACTCTGGAAATCAGCCTGGCACCTTCTAAGAAAATTGGGAATAGTTCTACCTCAAGACCCAGCTATACAACTGCTGGGCATATACCCCAAGTATGCATCACCAAATCATAAGGATATTTCCTCAGCTATGTTCATAGCAGCTTTATTTGTAATAGCCAGAAACTGGAAACAACCAAGATGACCCTCAACTGAGGAATGGATAAAGAAAATGTGGTACATTTACAAAATGAAATATTACTCCTCTATGAGAAACAAGGATATCATGAAACTTGCAGGCAAATGGATGGAACCAGAAAACATCATCCTGAGTGAGCTAATGCAGACGCAAAAAAGACACATAGGGCATTTATTCAACTCATAAGTGGATATTAGCCAATACATACAAGATCATCATGTATAAACTGGCCAAAGAAAGTAACTATCAAGTAGGGCTCAAGGAATGACGCTTGAATCCCTCTAACTATGGGAGATAAAATAGATGTCAGAAGTGGAGGGAGAGGGATGTGAACAAGAACCCAGCATTACTGCCATCTGACCTTTTTCAGCAAATAATTAGGTAAAAATCAGAGACTCTTGAAGAATAGTTAGGGGAAGGTTTGAGGAAGCTTAAGGGATCAAGGACTCCACAAGAAGACCCACATAGCCAATTACTCTGACAGAAGGGTGCTCAAAGAGACTGAACCACCAAGCAAAGAGCTTGCAAGTACTGTCCCTAGGCCCGATACACATATGAAGCTGATGAGCTGCTTGGTTCTCCAGTGGATCCCCTAACAATCAGAACAGGGTCTATCCCAAACTTAGACAATGTTGCCACCCTCTGGACTTCATTTTTCTAGCAGGGCTGCCTTATTTTGCCTCAATAGAAGAGGAAGCACTTACTCCTGATGCACCTTGATGTGTAGAGTGGGTTGGTACTACATGGCAGGAATGGTATAGGAGAGGTGAGTAAGAGGGTGGACCTGGGAGGAGGGGAGGGAGGGGAATGGGGATCTGAATATAAAATTTTTTAAAAATCTCAAATAATAAAAATAAAACAAAAATATTTTAAAACAAAAGAAAGAAAGAGAGAGAGAGAAGGGAGGGAGGGAAGAAGGAAGGAAGGAAAGAAAGAAAGAAAGAAACCAAAACACAGGAGAATGGGTGTGCCACAACACAGCCTCTCCACAATTTTTCAAATGGTGAAGCTTCCTAAGACCAGAAGCTAGACAGTGAAGGATGAACTTGTGTGGTTATGAAGGAAGTCTGCTGGTGTAAATTTATGATAAGGGAAGTAAGTAGTCTGAAAAGGACTTGAACTAAAAATCTGGGACACAGAGTTAACTTATGAACTACAATCCATTACCAACAGACCCCATCTGTACAAGCTCTGCCCATCCTATTTGGCTAGACAAGATGAAAGAAGTATGTTAGTGACTGTCATTACTGTGGCAAAATGTTTTAAGAACAATCAAAAAGATGGAAGTGTTTATCTTGAGTCACAGTTTGATGTGTCAGTCCATCGTGGCAGAGTAGCAACTGTGCTAGATGTGTAAAACAAGTGTTCACTCTGTCTGTAGTACAAGAACAGACAGACAAACTCTGGTACACAATTTTCTCTTTCCTTTTTATTTACTCTGCCCCCCCAATCCATGTGATACTGTCACCCACTTTCAGGATGGGTCTTCCCTCTGCAATACATCCTTTATGGAGACACCCTCCTAGGCACAATCAAGGCTGTGCTTAGATTGGAATTCTAAATTCAGTCGAGTTGGAAATAAAATTAATCCTCAAAGGAAATTATCTTCCTGAGCAGAGGTCAAGGACATCAGGACCCTCTAAAATTCTCCCAGAGACAGAGTGTTGCATAATACAAGAACTAAATACAATTTGCAACAGGAAGCCAAACACACTTGAATCAGACTATATGACGCAGAAAATAGCACAACTACATTATGTACAATAATTTGGACATGTTCTGAGATGTACATTGTGGAAACATTATAGCCAAATAAGATGGCTGTAGTCCTTCTGGGTGACAGAACCTTTGAGACTACCACCATATATATGATCTGTCATTAATGAAGTATGGTTAGGTGGTGCATTATTTGTAGTTAACAAGGAATTAAATTACTATGATTGATGTCTTTAAAAAAACCTAAGATGAATAACACAGGAAGAGAGATTGATAGATTCAGTATGGACATCATTTGTCTTGGCTGAACTTGTTAAAGAAAAGAGAAGTACAGGGTGTTGTGAAGAGGTATGTTTGACTCATTGGGATTTCTAAATATTGTTGTAACTAAAATCATTTTCTTTCCCTTTTTTACTTTCCAGCTGCTTTTTGCATGGTAGCATTGAATTCTGTTGAAATCTGCACTGTTTCTGAGTTAACATGAACCGGACCCAACTGAACTTCACTCTGTCCTCTGATCTGACCAAAGGAAAATTCCTAAAAGGACTCTCATCAACCTTTTTTTTTTTTTTTTCATGATTGCCATCTCCTGTCCCCAACATTTACCTAGGATGCTCTGTAGATATATATTGTTTTCATTTTGCAATTAACTTCCTCCCAAAGAAATTTAGTTTACTACAACTGAAAGTGTAATTGGATTTTATATACTGTCCCATTTTCAATAGTGAGAAACTGGATTTCAGCAGCTATTGAATTATACATAAAAAGATGGGTTCTTCCACTCAGAGCCAGGCGCTACTTCAAACTTCTTTGGTAATGTGATGTTGCTCATGTGGTAAAGTACCTGCCTAGGATGCCCAGACCCCTCAGTTTGATTCCCACAGACCACATGAACTCTATGCTGCCTATAATGTCTGCACTCAAGAGCAGACAGGGAAATCAGAAGTTTAGGGCCATCATATCATGCTTCACTACAAAACAAGTTTGAGATTTGTTCAGAATATATGAAACCCTATTTCAAAGAAGAAGAGAAATCCTTCTTAGGACCATAAATCCTGCCCACAAATTGGGTATTTGACGAGAGAACAGAATCATTTGTATTGTTACTTATATTTTAAAATATATACTTCAGGAAAAGGTGACCCTAAATGTCATTGGGTAATTATCCAGGACTGTGACATTACATCTTTGACTTCTAATTGAGGGAGAGAGTTATAACATTTGGCATTCAGACTCATCTTTATAGCACCTGAGTCTCATCTTCTGACTCCCCTATTTTAACTCCTTCAAAGCTCTTCTAACTTTCACAAGACTACAAACCACTTTCTTAATACTCAGAAAGGATCAACACCTGACCACATTCTGGCTTAGTCCTCAATATTTCTCATCTTATTTGACATCTAGGTTTTATTTCAGGTATCCTAGGACAAGCTACTATCTCTAAAAAGAAATGCTTTCAAATGTTGTCTTCTTCCCTGTATGATTTCTTACTTTGTCTCTCACAGGTCAGGTTCATCTTTAAATTGTTCTAGGTAACATCCCACTCCATTATAACTAGTTTTCCATTTACTAAAATAAGACCTATTGTAACATAATCTAATTCATGTTTTGCCATGTTGGGTTTAATGTCTATATCCTTTCTGGTGTGGAAACTTCATTTCATATGAATTATCTGTTCTTTACAGAGTTAACTCTCATAGATGAATAGGTTCTAAAAAATGAACAAATAAAAAGGGGGCTAGCACAGAGTATAAAACTCTGCATATATGGAAATGGATCAATATCTCTTCATACAATTCATAAGTATAGCAATCTGATGGCATCTAAAACTTTCTATTTTACACAAATTGCCATACACAGTGAGAATAAGCATAGTACATGACAAAATAAAGACTTGTTTGTGAAAAAAATCCTACCATGAGTTCTCATCTCTTTTCTTATCTATTTTATTATTATTGACAAAGGTTGATACAATATAATTTTCTACCATCTTAATATTTTCAAATTCAGAATCTTGTCATAGCTAGTCCTTATGAAGAAAGTCTGAATCAACACAGCCTCTTGTTAAGAGGATTTATTTCAGTTTGTTGAGTGTTTGCTAATTATCATTGAAACACTGGATTTTATCTCCACAGCCACACAAAGTACAGTAGCACACAACTGAATACCCAGTGCTGGAAAGGTAGAAGCAAAAGTCTCAAATTTAGTCAACCTCTCATCCTGGGCTACCTAGCAAGGAAGGAATCTCTTAATAAAAAATACTGAGAAAAAATAGAAAATTAAAATTAAAAACAATGATTTGAGGGAGCAATGTAACAATGTTGTGATCAAACCAAAGTTTAATGGTTATTGTGGAAATGATGACCCTCATTTCCACATAGATAAATCTGAACCTCCAGGTACCTCACAGCAAAGGGCAGGTCTTATACAATTGTATAGAGGTTTTTTTTAATTCAGCAACATGGCTGCTCTGGCAAAGGATCACATTCAAAGACCTTCTAGGTCTATGCGATCTGGCTGGAGTGCAGACACCCACACACTTTTAATCCCTCTCTCTGGAATACAGACACTTCCTTAGTACACAGACAAAGCAACAAATCAGAGAAAGATTTGACAAAATCAGTCAGAGATGTGATATGCCTGACTCTTATGAGAACAGACTGGAAGGAGCGACTACTCAAGAGCAGTGATGGGAAAGAGAGTTGAGTACAGTGTAGTTCAGTTGAGTACAGTTGAGTTTGCACAGTCAGTGCAGTCAGTGCAGTTCAGTTCAGGGAGCTCAGAGGCAGCTTTTCCAAGGACAACAATTCAGTGAGAAGCTAAGGGAACCCAGTTTGATTCAGTTACTAGGAGAAGACTTTTGAGACAGAACATCTGAGTTGAACCAGCTAGCCAGAGTTCAGAAAGAACTGGAAAGTGTAAGCTGTTTAAGCACTAAGTCTCAGAGGCTGAAACGTGTAGACCTAAGTTAGCAGGTGGAGAATGGAAGCTGAAGCCCTCAAGATCTGCACCTGCAGAGGATTAGATTGTATGGAGGCTAGAAGTTTCCAGGCTTAGGCCTAGGCATAGTTAGATAGAAACACTCTAGGTTCAATCCAAGCCATGTCTTAGTAAAGCTTGGGTACAGCTCTCATCTCATCCACACCTGTAAGGTAATTAAAAACAACATTCACAAATTGCAGTTACAGAAACATTTGTCAAAACATTTGGGGTGGATAGCCCCATCACTTGATGGGGGACTACTTCCACCATGTCTTCTAGCTATGATCCATTAGCAGTCAAGATTCAGTGCTGTCAAAGACTCTCAGGCCAGCTCATTCAGCCTGCACTTTGAGCCTCAGGACAGTGAAGGACACAGTCTCAAAGAAACAAGTTTGCCAGTATCCTGAAGAATGACTCTCAAAGTTGACTTTTGGACTATATACACAAGAGCAATCTCCCATATGCACATGCCTGGATATGTACATACAGAAGAACTTAATCTAAGTTGTTGACTGCAAGAGACTTCTCATGTCTGACAGATCTGAACACCCAGTGCAGAGCCATTCCTAGTAGTGTTAAAATTTTTTAATCAATTTAATATATTTCCTTGAAGAAGCTTAATAAATAATACGTTGGTTGACATCACACTATTTTCCAGTACATTTACTACTTTCATTACCCTGCCTCTATTTTCCATTTTTTGTATGTACATACACACACACACACACACACACACATATATATATATATATATAAAATAAGTACCCAGAATAAAGGCTTGTTTGAATTAGCAAATACCTAAACCAAACTACTAGCAAGGAAAGTTAAAGAATATATGGCAAGCACACACACACACACATACACACACACACACACACACACACACACACACACACACAAACCCATATTGACAATATGCCTATTTAAAACTTTCAAAGTAGTAATTAGGGTAGTAAACATTAAAGTATAGGTTGGTTTCATTTTATGATCCTCAGGTTGTTAAAAGATTGCTTCATAATTATTTTTACATTACCTTTTCCTATCAACAAACTTAGACTGTGAATTAAGGGTACTTGCACTTGGATTTTTGTTGCTCCTTTTTTGGAGTAAATAGGTCTTGTTCATCTAAAGTAATGCTACTCTAGAAATATGCAATATCATTTATATTTGTGTCTCATATCAAAAATGCAAAGCATTTACTTAAAATTTGGTGTTTTCAAAGAATTTTTCCCATGAAATTATTTATACGTTCATTCCATGCCTGCAGATACATGAATATAGAGTTCATAGGAATATTATAAAGACAAAACTTGACTAGCTTTTATTTTTTGTTTTATAATTGGAGATTGATTTATTGTTGTTCATTTTTACATAATGTTATTCCCAGTTAAATGCATTCCTAGTCTTTAATATTTGTAATAGAACATAGAAGTTATACAAAACTTTGTATTTTGTTTTTTTTAATCATATATTTTGAAGATAAGGAAATTTCCAATGAATTGAGAGTCTAGAGATGACCACTCTCTGCAACAGAACTCACTTTTGGCATTACATCAAAGATCCTTGTGTATAAAACATCTGGAGAAGACTGATAAAGGAAACTTATGCTGAGTTTGTATTTGTATTATACCTGCATCATTTTCACTTTAACTGTGAAATTAGCATCACAGCGAATTGGATTTGCTCACAATGAGCAGACTTTCAAGGATGCCCACTCTGACTTTAGAATCCAATATTCACCTGTGCAGGGCATTCAGTCCTACTGCTGGACCGGTACAATGTATTTGACTGACATCCATGGAGCTCTGTTTTCTACTGCTGGACTGGTATCATGTATTTGATTGACATCCATGGAGCTCTGTTTTTTTCTCTGTTGCATCCATAGCAAAGTTGGGGCACTCACTCTTATCTTAATAATCTAAGCTTCTGCCTTGTCTCTTACAATCTTGACCTTTTTTCAACTAACCATAGCAACTTATCAAATTCTCCTTGGCTGTCCCCTCATTGCCTTGTAGCATAAATTAAAAGGACACTATTCTATAACCCATTGAATCAAGACATTTTGAGGCTCAAAATGTCAAATGAGTATGAAATAGAGCTACTTAAGTTTGGAGAATGAAAGTTCACCAAGCTACAAATTTAAAGCAAAAGCCAAAATTTTAGACTTAGCTAATTGATTTACTGTGAAAATTGAAAGCTTCAAATAGACAGAAAGACTATATTTGAGTCTTTTACATTGATGAAAAAAAATTGTTACATGCTGTAGATATTTCAGTACCTAATATACTTTCTCAGAAAGAAAACTGATTCAAATTAAATATAATCAGTTCCTGTGTATTTTTGTTTTCTTAAAGAATTATTTTTATGCTTTTATTTTAATTTACTGTTGTTTTATAAAGTACCATTTCAGTTGTACAGTTCATACTGATTTCATGGGATAAAGAAACCTTCTTATACAAGAGCTGAAGAGTCTACTTTTTTGCTTATCTTTGTACACAAAGACATACAGGATTGTTATAAATTGTATCCCATCATTTTTACTTCACTTAATCTTCATATAACCTATTTTAATTCACATTTTATAAGTAAGTTTATATTTAAAAAATTAATAATGAAAAGGTTCAAAGAATCCATTATAGTTTTTTTATTATATTATGCTTTTATTATTTAAAAAAATTTAAATTTAACTGTATTTGATAATATGCTTCCCACCCTCCAAGTTTTTCAAGATCTTCCCAATGTCCCTACCCATACAACTTTAAGTTCTTTCTCAAAAAACAAACAAACCCAATATAATAATAGAACCCATCAAAACCAAGAAAACACAATAGAATCATGACCAAAAAGAAAGAACAACAAAACTAAAAACAAAATAAAAACCAAAGAAACACCAAACTGTATCCTAAGAAAATCACACAGATGCACAAAACCATTCAAGTTCATTATATGTCAGGCAACTACTCCTGAACATGTGGTCTGTCCTACACAGTGCCACTCTACTGGAGAAAACTGGTTTTCTATCTCCCAACAGGTATAAGTGATAGTTCAACTGTTAACTTTTACTCTAGTGATTATGTTTTCATTCATTCTTTCATTCATTCATTTTTAAAAGATAACAAAATAATATAAAACAAAAATTATCACATCAAAGTTGGATAAGACAAATCAATAGAAGAACAAGAGCTCAAGAAACGGAACAAGAATAAGAGACCCATTTGTTCACCGATTCAGGAATGCTTAAAAAAAATTAACCTGAAGCCATAGTGTACAAATATACAAAGTACCTGATGCAGACACATAAAGGTCTGGTGTGCAGTGCTTCAGTCTCTTTGAGTTCACGTGAGCATAACTCATGTTGATTTTGAGGGTCTTATTCCTTGGTCTTCTCCATCCCATCTAGCTCTTGCACTCTTTCAGTGTCCTCTTCCATGAGGTACCCTTAGCTCTGAGGGGTGGGATGTGATGCAGATATCCCATTTACAGCTGAGTGATTCACGGCCTCTCATTCTCTGCAGAATGTCTAGCTATGGGTCTCTATATTTGTTCCCATCGGCTACAGGAGGAAACTTCTATGATGACAACTGAAAAAGTCACCAATCTTTGGATGCAGGAGAAGATCATTAGGAGTCATTTTATCACTACATTTTTTCCTTTGTTTAGACCAGTATTATTTAGTTTCCCTTAGGTCTCTGGGCTATCAAGTACCAATTTCTTGGTCACCAAAACAGTTTTTGGTATGGGTTTTATACCATGGAGTGGGCCTTGAGAAAAATGAGACATTGGTTGGTTACTCCCACAAACTTTGTGCCACAACTAGCATATCTTGCAGGCAGGACAGAATTGTAGATCAAAGGTTTTGTAGCTGGGTTGGTGTTTATATTTCCTTTTTGATAGCTTGCAGAGTACCTTTTTGTACCAAACATGCTAGATTGCAGGGGTGAAGGTTCTATGTAGACATCATTTTGATATCTCTATATTCAATATATGTGCTCTCTTCAGCAATAGGGGCTTGCCATCCATCCACTTGTGGACAACAATAGACTTTGTTGTTTAGGGTAGTCATGGGCCCCTTTAACCAACAATAAAATTAGATGTAACCCAATACCAGTATAGGAAGCTTTGCTTAGGGACAAGAGATAGCTAGATAGGATTCTGTCTCTCTATCATTTAGTGATTTCATTTATATTGCCTTCATATAAGAATATGTTTTAAGAGCTGTATTGGGTTTCCATGCTACCTCTCAAATTCCTGTTAATTTTAACTGTCTCTCCCCTTATTTCCTCCCATAACTCCATACCTCCCCACTTGATCTTCCCACTCCAGCCCCTTCATCCATATATATGGATATAGTGATACATATTATTATACAATATATTATATATTATTTCCTTTTTGACAAGATCTATTTGTTTATTCTAGTTCCTTACTCTGTACCTACTCTTTGGGGTTATGTGGAATGTAGCTTAGTTATCATTGACTTAATTGCTGATTGTTCACATATAAGCAAATACATATCATAATGTCTTTCTGGGTCTGGATATCTCAGTCAGGATAATTATTTCTAGTTATATACATTTCTCTGCAAATTTCATGATGTCATTTTTAATAGATGAATAATATTCCATTGTGTAAATGTACCCACATGCTCTTTATCCAGAGTAGAGAGTATTGTGAGGTCCCTGATTCTTAAGACACATCTTTCTCTTTCCATCCAGGGCAGCCCACCTATAGGTGTTCTCAAATTAAGACATGATTGACCAGTTTATTCCATATTCCTTAAATGATACTAGAAATGATTCCTAAATATTAATCACTAATATAATACTTCCTTTTTCAAGATCTAGTAATATTGTGTGTCCTACAAATGCTACAAGTATTACATGCCTATTTTTGGTCCTGCAAGAATTGAAGGAAAAATAAGCCAAAAATGAAGATGAGTATATGTGACTGAATCTGAGTAGTTCCCAGAATTTAAATTAACCCCTCTTTAAAATAAACGGACTTTCATGATTCATTTTGTTTTGCTTTGCTTGACTTTATTTGACCTTCCTCCTTTACTTCATTTTCTGTTGTAGGCCACAGAGTATCTGCATGCTACACTTAATCGCTTCATACTTACAATGTTCTTAATTCCAATCATTACTATAGAACACCAGATATTTAAGATGAAATATTTATCAGAGAAAGGATTTTTCAAGAAAAAGATCCATAAAATAATACATATACACTAATAGAAGGACATTGAATCTCTACGCTATCCAAAGAGAGGCTACAAATTAAGTAATAAAACAAACCTTGCTTGTGATGTTTCATTTCTGTGGAGCAAACCTTGCTTGTGATGTTTCATTTCTGTGGAGCTGGAGTTAGCAATGCACAAACCATGGGATGATGCATGAATCTTACAAACTAGATAGGAAGCCATATGTACCCAGCTTGATATTTATTTCATCTCTCCCACACCTGTTATAAAAATGTATTATCAATAAATTAAGTTAAAAAGCAACAAAAAGAAATAGCTGCAACTTGCAGCTTGACACAATGCAACTCTTTTTTTTTTCTTTTACTTTACTTCTTAGCTTTGTTGCAGTGTGAGGGTAAGGCTTTCATCTCTTTCTATAATCAAGAAGCACAGTCACTCATGAAAGTTGCCATTACATAACCGGTGTTTTACTTTATACTTTAACCCTGGAGGATGTCAATCCCAAAGAAGATAAAATTAAGACTTCTTCAAAGAAATAATAATGCTTGAACTTTCTCACACAAGGACATTTTTATTTCCAAAAACATGAATGTAGAGGTTGTAATTGGTAGCATTACACACACACACACACACACACACACACACACACACTGCATTTTTACAGCATATCAAAGTCATTGTGGCATAAAACAATTCACACAGTTTTTGAATGTTAAAGATTTCTAAATGAAAATCTCTGTAAACAACAAAATCTTGGGAGATCTTACATTTGGAGAAGATGAAAAGACACTACAAATTCTTGAGCTAAGAGCTGAATGGATAAGGGGGACAATTCTGGGTTTTAAAATCTTGAGTTCAAATGTCAGATCTGCCCTATGAGAGCATTGGGACCTGCAGAAAATCACTTACCACCTCTGAGCATCAGTTTGTCTTTCATTTAAAACAAAATAAAAAACGTCCCTACATCACTGGGGGATTTCATAAATTGAGTGAGAACATAAAATATTTTGAACTCTTGATATTGCAATAAATGTAATCATTTTAGCAACTTTACAAGCATACACTGTACTAAAACGTGCATGAAAAGTTTTATAAATCTCAAATTCTAAACACAAAAGGGTGAGTAAGGCATATACGTTTCTAATAGTGTTTTAGGACATGCACCTGAGAGCATATTGATATTGGCTAGTACGTGGGGGTGATGCTAGAATGCAGGCACTAGCCATAGATTGCTAAGATCTATTTATATCGTGTCAGTAAGAAGACACATCACTTAATTATGTCTGAATATCACTATAAATGTGCCAGGCAGAACAAGTGAGTGGGATATAGTTATAAATATAGGATTTTGGTGCTTTTCTAGAGGAACTTATCTTGTGTGGTGACCAGCAAGTTTAGTACAGTTGTTCCTCTACATATCATTTTATGAAGGTTCCACAATCAATGCTCCAATGAAATATGGATCAAAATATTTGAAATTCCATCTGTTTTACATATACACATCAAGATATTTTTTTATTAAAAGAGAAAATAAATTAAAAGGTTAATTTTTCTGAAGAACTTCTTTGAAATCATCTTTGGACTTCATGATAATTGAACTAAATTTTCATTTTCCTTTCCTCATTAGCTTAAAAGTACACCAATCCATAATTTATAGAGAATGTTCGATATAACTGGCATTGTAAGTAGTGTAGAGATGATTTAAAGTATGCAAGTGGTACTCTTATTTTTTAGAAAGACAGTTTGCCATTTTACATGGAGAAATTGGGCATTATTGGACTTGGTATATCCACAGGGTCTTGGGGTACAATCCCCACTGAAAATTAAAAATGACCGTGATAGTGATGGAGCTCAAAGTGTGACAGACTTCTTGTAAGCACTGTCAAAAGTAGGCTAGGTCAAATTACTAAGACATTTAATGGCCAGTAAATACAACAATTGCTTATATGCTTAGGCTTTAAGAATTTTTTTTCTTTTTTTCCCCATCATTTATTTATTTCTTCAAGTACATCTCAATCATAGTCCCCTTTTTCCTCCCCCTCCCAGTAAAATCTTCCTACCCTCTTTCCTTCTCTCTCTTATCTTTTTTTAAAGGTTTATCATCCCTCCACCCCAACAGCTCCCCTTTTAGTTCAATAAAAGGCTCTTTTTCTTGTAACAATAGATACAATACAAAACAATAAGAACAATTAGACAACAATTATGAAATTATAAGGTATAACATACATCCCCAATATCCAGTACATACTTATTTGGCAACTGTTATCAATATTCTATTATCTATCTATTTCCATGAGTTAAAAGTTCTATACCTAACTCATTTCCATCCTAACTTGCATTACCAACTTAAAGACATCTTCTTAGACCTAGAACATCCTTTTAATTCCTAAACAACTTAAAACTTAGCTGTGAGACTATAACTATCTAATCTTCAACCACATCAGAGACTTGAGAGGGATAAATATATCTGAATAAAGAGGAAGTGAAGAGCCAGCAGCTCTCAAAACTAAGAAATAACAGACTTTTTAAAAGACTTACAGGAAATCCATGACACTACTGTGAGTAGATCATACTTAGCTGGTACAGTGTGTGATTTTGTGTGTGTGTGTGTGTGTGTGTGTGTGTGTGTATGTATCTGCCTTTATCTATTTATGTATGTATGTATGTATGTATGTATGTATGTATGTATGTATATTTATGTGTGTTTGTCTGTATGTGTATGTATGTGTGCTCTTCCTGTGATAAAGATGTACATCTAGAATTGGTGTGAAGTTGACAGCACATCACAGTTTCCTTAGGAATGCCTCAGGAGCATGTGGACATACTTGGATTATCTCAGTGACACAGTAAAAGAATTTTATCTAAAATTCTGTATCTAAAAGAATTCTCCTCTTTTACCTGATTTTAATTTTATAAGAAGGATGAAAGACAAGAAAAAAGAATAAAAGATCTGGAAAAGAGACAAGAAAAAGGGAAGCTAAAGCAAAAGAAGAAAGAAAAAAGGAAAGACTTTCAGAACAGCCTTTTAAAGTTAATAAAAGTAAAAATGGCAAATGGAAATCTTAGAACAAGATCTTCAATGCAGCTGAAATAAAAATGAAAAATTACATGCAAATTTGTGCTGATAAGATCCGTTAGTTCAATTATCATGATATCTAAAGGTGATTTCAAAAAAGTAGTTCTTCAAGAAAATTAATCTTTTAATTTCTTTTCTCTTTTAATAAGGAAAACCTCTTGATGAATGTACATAAAATAGGAAGCTTATATTCTCTACCTGTAACTCTTTGTCTGACAAGTGTGTGTAAAATCTACCACCCAATCATTTAAACAGTCAACTTCAACATTTTTATACTTTTAAAACAACACCCAAACTGGGTAAAAAGTTGTCCAATTCCATGAGTATTGACCCCATTCAAAATAAGATACCTAGCACTTTAAGCTGCAGTTTCTTTATTAAGCTATCCTGGTTCTTGTCAAACCTTTTATCTTGCTTCCCCGTCACTTCCTACATTACTTGCCTCTTTGAATGACTCTGTGTAACCCTTAGCAGGATATGTCAAAATAGAAGCACTGAAAGAACTGTGCAGTGCTTCCAAGAGGACTTATCTGACACAGTTAATCAGGAATCATTGCACCACAGACTGAGCAACAATTTAAACCAGTCATTTAAAAGAGAAAAGATGTGCTAAAATCCCATCTAAAAATTATAGTAACTGGCTGGTATTTGGTAAGAGAAGGTTGATATTTTTTCTAAATAAAACTTTATAATATTTACAAGCTTTTGTTGTAACCATTGTTGATACATATGACAACCTTCTATAGGAATCAAATCAATGGATCTGATATAGCTGTACTAATCTAGTTATGTGTCTAGGCAATCAGAAGAATGCAAGCAATAACTATGCCCACAGCAACATGATGAAGTAGAGCTCAGACAAAACAAAATTATCTGTGAAAACACAGAAATGTGTCTGGGAGTTTATTCTCTTGTATGTCTCCCCAAATTCATGTAATACAAATATAGCATCAAAATCAAGAAGGATGGAAATAGATGATCATACCTTCATAGCCTTCTATGCATCTTGGTTTTCAAAACATGTCCTGGGAACCAATTACAGATTCCTTTATCAATGTAAGTAAGGCCCCTGCTGATAATACTGTTGTCTATTTCCCATAAACATTTGTCTTATTATTAAGAAATGTATCATATTTTATAATAATGGTGGAGGTCATATTTTCAATAACAAATTGAAAGTTTAATGGGAAAATTCAAATATGTAGAGATACTATTTTTGGTCTGTTTAATATTTCTTGGCATTTGCTTGTTATTTTGACTTTAAATTCATAAGGTCAGCCCTCATGATGTGTCTGGGAAACATCTAATTTCTCCTGGGAAGAATGCTTGAAATGTGGCTGTTTGTCACTTGAAAGGAAAAGAGAGGTATGGATTTGCCAATCTAAATCATCCTACTCACTTCAAGTGACATAATTAGGAAAGAATCAATATTAATTATACAGCCATGGAGTGAATATATTTACCTTAAGACAAGATGTAATTTTAAAGGTAAAGGCTCATCTAAAATTTTTCTAACTATAATCATTATCAACATACTAACCAATGGTACCAAGAAATATTTGGGACTGTCTAGCAGCAAACTTTTATTTTACTTTTTGAAGCTGTACTTCTCCACTTCCTATTCACTCAAATAATACCTTTATCCATTCTTATGTCTTTGATGTGGTGGAAGACATAATAGATATAAATTTTCAATTGAATTTGAGTTGTTTAGGATTTAAAAGGATCTTTTGAAATCTAAATAAAATTTTTAGGTTTATAAATATAGGATACAATAGAAAATATTTTGGTTCAGAACTTTAGACACACCAAGATAGATGATTTTTCTTTCTTTTCAAGATTGTATGATAAAAATAGGCTGAAGATGTGTATATCTTTTATATATGGTTTTGGTTCATATTTATTCTTACTGTTTTTACTATATGAGTTTAAAAATTAGCCTTTTTATTAGACAAAAGGAGGAAATTGTCGGGGTTTTGTTATGCATTCTAAATGTTAATTAACCTGCTCCCAGAAACTTGCTTACTGTATATCAAGTAATGTTGCATTACCTTGCTTTCTAATCTTTGTCTCTGCTTGGCTTTAATAAAACGCCAAAGCCTGTGATTGAGCAGAGAGAAAGGTAACTAGGCAGATCAAAGGTTCAAGGGCTTCTGGGGGACAGACAGAGATGATGGCTGAGAGACACTTGAAGAAGTGCTCAGCATCCTTAATTATCAGAGAAATGCAACTCAAGAGGATTCTGAGATTCCATTTCACACCTCAGAATGGCTAAGTTCAAAAACTCAAATGACAGCACATGCTGGCAAGGTTGTGGAGAAAGGGGAACCCTCCTCCATTGCTGGTGGGAGTGCAAGCTAGTATGACCACTATGGAAATCAGTCTGGAGATATCTTTAAAAACTTGGAATACCTCTACCTCAAGACCCAGCCATACCACTTCTGGGTGTATATCCAAATGATTTCTCACCAAACCACAAGGCCGTTTCCTCATCTATGTTCATAGCAGCCTTATATATAATAGCTAGAAACTGGAAACAACCCAGATGTCCCTCAAACGAAGAATGGTTTAAAAAAAAACTGGTATATCTACACAGAGAGGATCTTGGGAAGAAGAAACCAGCGGAACAGGTAGAAGGACACACGGGAATGGGTTTCAGAAAAGAACCTCATTCCATGTGGCCTGGAACATAGGCATAGCATGGAGAATAACAGATCAAGGGGATATATTATATATAGGATCATATTTGGGGAATATAATTAATGACTAGCTTAGATGGGCTAAGACTGAACAATCCAGGCTAAAGTTTGATAAAATCCATCAGGTATCAGTTTGTTTCTTTATAATGGCAGGTTAAAGATTAACCGCTGACCAATTAACCTTAATATAAATACTGGTAAATAATTCAAATATTTATTTCTACAGGATTCCAAATAAAGTATAATTCCATAACTTAGAGTTGCTTTTGGTCCATAGCCTTTAAGATGTATCTTCCAAGTGAATTTAAATTGAAGTGGCTTCATCTGATCATTCTTTTTATTGCTACTTTCTGGAAAACAAGGTACTGGTTCATGATCTGAACAGTCACAAAGCCTTTTACCTCTCTGTCATATGATATTTTAAGTTTTGTTTCATATATACATATATTCATATATGTGCATTTATATATATATATACATACATACATACATACATACATACATACATACATACATACATACACAAAACCACAAAAACATAAAAATCTAAGACCATAAGATACATTATAATATACAAGGAAAAGACCAAAAAGACAAAAAGACACAAGGAATATGAGAAAAAAATCTACAAAAGTGTCACTGAGGTCCATTTGTACTAGCCATCTACTGCTCCATCATATTCTTCTACCAGTAGAAAGGAGTTCCTTGTGTTGCATTAGTAAACCAATTTATTTTTACCCTGTCTTATCTGGTAAAATTGAATGAGAAGAGTTCTAGTTACTAATGGGACACCTCCCCACTCTCTTTCCAACTAGTTAAATATATTTTCATTGACTACTTCAATAATCTTGAAATAAACTGTGGAGCATGTCTATGAATTCCGATGCTTTTTTCCTCTTGCATTACTTTATAATTAATGCATCTAAATAAAGTGGGTTTTAGAGAATGTGTTTGAAACAATCAAAAACTGATATATCACTAATAGGTAACCCAATAAAGTTAAAAATGCAAGACATAATGTGTTGGGGTAATGTTAAGCATTCTAAATGTTAATTAATTGGTCCTGCTTGCTGTCTGTTACTTACATTGTCTCTGATTGGTTAAATAAATGCTCAGGCCTGATTCTGCAAAGACAGAATGGGCAAATCTTGTATCCTGCTCCACAACTAAGTCTGTGAGACATGCTTCTTGTCTCAGAAAGAGAGAGAGAGACAGAGAGAAAGAGAGAGAGAGACTCTGTTAACCAATGTAAGAACCCAGTGTTAGGGGCTAGGAAAGAACATGCAAACAGCATGCCTCCCACTGCCAACAGTTAAGAAAGGCTAACATAAAACAGTATATCACACTATTCAAAACCAATCTCCTTAAGAATGGAGTTTCCATGGGAGAATTGGAACTCAAACTAATACAAAATGGTTTTATTGATGTCATTGTTTAACAAGGGTAAAGCAATTATTTAAATTCATACCTTGATCTCAAAACTTGAGAGACAAAGATAAAACAGGCTCCTTGTATGTTCGAGGCCAATCTAAACTACAGAGCTCTACAGAGCAAATCAAGACAGCCCAAGCTACAAAGAGAAACCCTGTCTCAATGAGGATAGATATATCCACATAAAAATTAAATCTCCAAAGAAAGGAGAAAAGGAAAGAAGGAATATATAAATGCATACCTTTGTTCCCAAAACATGGGAGACAAAGACAGAGACAGATTGGTTCCTTTTGAGTTTGAGGCCAACCTAATCTACAAAAAGCCAGAACAACACAGAATAAACCTGTTTTAATCAATTAATAAATTTATATCAACTCTAGTGGAGAATACTTAAACTCCATACAGTCTTATGTTATATTACCAATTTAAACTAGATTACATATAGCATATATATGTAATACTATTACATGCCATCCTTTTATATAACATGAATGGAGACTTACAAATGCCTTTCTTTTGTTCAAAAAAAGCACAGAAGATGTTCCTTAATTTATTTGTGCATCCTATACATCCAAGGTATTTTGGTAATTGGAGAGCTATATGTTATTTGTGAGAAATTATATATTTTCAGAACATTGGGACCAGAGTCCAAAGAAGACAAGAAGAGTAGCCCAAATGATCCAGCCTCATAGACAACCTCAGTGTAGCTGTTTCCTCAAAAATCTGCATCCAGAACAACTTCATACAGCCTGCTGAGATGGCCCAGCCTCAAAGACTGTTCCAGACAGGACTTCAATAAAGCTCTGAACTTTCTTACCAAAGTCCAGCTTCGAACTACAAATTGCTCAGAACATTCAAATTGCTGAGCACATAGAGACTGGACAACAAATGTTACAATTTTTTTTCCATTTTATTTGGGCCCCTAAACAGGTTTTCTGCATCCCAATTCAGCAGGAAGAAGTTTTAAGAGAACGATGTCCCATTGCCAAAAGTGGGGTGGATGATGGATGTTGTTTTGGGGGAATGGTTACAAATTATTATATGATCTTGTTAAGCAAGATATAGAAAATTAGACTTGGATATCTCTTTTACTTTTCTCTATCCTTCTTTCTCTCTTATATAGGGGGAAAAGACTTGAAAAGAAAAAGAGGGGGAATATATGTATATAATATACAAATGATAAGATATAAGGATAAAATATTGGATCTGCTCTGAAACTTAAAACTGTTGTTATTCTTAAAATAAGGTTATCTTTTGATATATTAGTACATAATTTTGTATATTGATACAAAAATAAGGTTAAAATTTGATTAATTGGCATAGAATTTTACATTTCGACACATAATATGTATATTTCAACTGTTTTATAAGGTATTGTGCCTATACAACTCATTTAAAAGTATAGGTTTACTTCCAATCCTTTTATGGGTTGCTATTGCAATTTATTTAGGAGTCTGGGTAATACAAGTTGACTGGCCAGTTGAGCTTCTGGTCATGTCAAATACTAGTCTTAATTTATCACGAAATAGACTTAATAGGTTAAACAGATAGTAAATAGTTAAAATATACAGTTTGCTTGTTCAAAGATAGATAGATAGATGATAGAGATAGATAGATAGATAGATAGATAGATAGATAGATAGATAGATAGATAGAT
>CAJQZJ010033120.1:3090730-3118114 GCA_907164525.1 Lophiomys imhausi | reverse complement strand
GAAACTCTGTCTCGAAAAACCAAAAAAAAAAAAAAAAAAAAAAGAACTGGAGCTCATTTATTGTGATGTGATTGCTACAGGGTGAAGAAACCCAAAAGACATCAGACTGAGACTGCTATAGAATTTATATTAATTTATAGGTCACTTAATGCTGGTGGGAATTTTAGAATATATTATAATATGTATTTATATGTGAAAGAATTTAGAGTGCCCTTTGCACATTGCAATGCAACACAGCCCATTTTTTTTCATGCTAAGATGAATGGTACTTCATCATGTGAATTCTTTTGAAATTTTAATTCAGAGCAGCATATAAAATAGTACTTATTTTTATAATTAAATTTGCCTCTGTCTGGGTTTTTTGCACAGTTGGTTTTGGGCTATGTTGTTGATTCTCAGACAGGATTGCATTATGGCATCTACACTGAACCTCAACTCTCAGTCGTGCCTCAGCCTCATGATCCATGGGATTGTAAATCTGAGTTAATATCCATCATTATTCATTCTTCCTTAAAATCACATCTTTATCTTGTCCATGCCATTATTTTATATGTAGGATGCACTAGGAATTTGAACAAATACTTGATCAGTATCATACTTGTTTGATGACTATATACTAATAGAATACAATTTCTTCTTAAAATTATTTGGGATTCTGATATGTAGTCTCAAAATCAATAGCAATAAATAATTTAGATATGTGTAATCTATTTTATTTATTGGTATTTATTATTGGTATTGTACTGGTTTATCTAGATAAACCAATACAAATAGGAAAACAACATTAATTAAAAACTTAAACAATCCCAGTTTCCTTGGGACTTGGCTCTTAAGCAACTAAGCTGTAGTTGTTCTGGTCCAAATTGTCTCAAGGTATCACTCAGATAAACAAGCGAAACAGTACACATTTATTGTTGTTAAATTGGACAAAATTACTGATTGAATGTAATCTGTTAGAATCTAAACTAATTAGGTTTTAAATTTCAAGCATTATAGTAACTTTGGCATATTTATCACATCATTATCCAAAATAATTTAGTTTTAAGGGTTACTGTTGTTTGTCTTGGAAAAATATACAAATTTCCTTGTTTAAATAAGTCTGGAGAGATTGTATTAAATCAAGTTGAACAAACTCCTGCAAAGCAGTTCTTCTCTGAGTTCTAATAATGTGTGTTGGGACTCTCCAAGACAATATAGTGAGTGGAATTTCCCTTCATAATTCAGCAGTAACTCTCAGGACTATTGTTCTTTGGATCAACCTTAGAAATTTCCATGTTAGCACCAGCCCACACTAATTCCAATATATTTCAGGAAAATCTTGTGGGAGATAGAAATGAGTAGGAGATAAGAATAAAACACCTATTTTCCCTCTACTTCTTTGTATACAATAATATATTTTATTATTTAGATTTTAAATTTCTTACTCTAATTTTAACTCCAATTTTGCAGATAAGACTCTTGTATAATTTCTGTATTCTTTTCTTATCTTTTTTTCATCCAGTTTTTTTCCTACAGAGAAATCAGCATTAAAATACTGTAAGACAGAGAATAGCATTCTCTTTGTTATCATAAACTCTTGTTTTATAATATTAGAGAATAGTGTTGCCAATAATAGATTGGATCATAGTAATTTGGCAATACATTATAGAACACTAACATTATTTTGCTATGAACTGAATTCATTTAGGCAAAGAAGGAACCAGGAGAGCTGTGTGTTTTGCTGGGGGAAGATTTCCATTCTCTAGTGTTCTGCCAAGGACATGGAGTGTACCTGGGTGAAACAGCAGGTTTGACGCCATCCCCTACCTGCTAGGCATTCATTCTTCTGTGCTCACAAGGACCATCCCGATGGACTTAGATAACAGAAAGCACAGTAAGGAAATGAAAGCTTACCTGGAGGTAACTATTATCCGTTCTGGACTAAAACAACTGTAACCTTCCAAGTGGTAGACTGAAAGTGATTTGACTAATTTTGTTTAATGAAATGGAACTTTGCTCAACACCTTGCATGTTGGCTAACATATGAGGTGCAGGTTGACATAAAAGGAGCAGTCATCACAAAGACATTGAAAAAATTGTTTTCAGCTGTGAAGTAATGATATCGCAACCACTTCTCTTCAGCTAAAGATTAGAAGAAAGGCATAGATAAAATTACACAGCTCCTTGACAAACTGCTTTAAATTTTCTTTCTTAATCAGTCCCATGTTCTCATAATACCCACAATTATTGGAAATATATGCTGTGGCCATGGCTATGTGATGGGAAAAACAAACAAAACAACAGCAACAATAACAAAAGCAGTCACATGTCAATTCTTATCTTTGACATATCAATATTAAATTATGCTACTCAAGAAAACACATGCCCAAGATGTATATTTAGAAATATCAGTACAAAACTGGAAGGGAGAAAATGCAAAACCACAGATGCATTCTTACCAAGGTTCTTACCTTTACTGGATCACAGGGTATTTATTCTCTGATGCTACCACAGAACTGCTATAAAACAACTTAACTAAAAAGAAATAAATAAATTACTCAGTAAGTCCAAGCACAGGAAGACATGAGGAAAAGATACAAATAGAAAAATATGTGAAAATAATTAAAGTATTATGATGATAAATTTAACCATAGCAGTATAAATTTGTAATTCCATTAGGTATCAAAGAAATACTTTTACAAAAATCAGAGGTCATGTTTTTGGATGAAAAAAATGTTATCTAAGAAAAAGTTGGTGAAAATATATAAAGGTAAGTGAAACAAAAATAACACTATGTGAACAGTCAGAGAAAGAAGGTTGTGATTTGTTAAAATTAAACAAAACAATGCTCTAGATAAAAGGAAACGTTTTATTGACCAACGATTGATATCCCAACTGATGAAAAACAAACCACAACAACAAAACATCGGAATCCCAATTATCTGCATACTTAGGTAACAGAGCTCCACCTCTTGTTCTGAGAAAATGTTTTAAAAATGAAAATGAGACTCAATGTCGTTTGTCTACATTTCTGAACAGGAAGGTAGAAAAAGTAGACTTTGAATAAAATCTGTGTTTAGAGAAACCAACCAAGACAAGTGGAAAGTGCATGTTTGAAAGAAAACATTATTACATGAATGAATTTTTAGCTGTACTAGTCAATAAAAAGAGAAAAAAAAAACCTATCTCAAAACTAAAGAGGTACATTTCTGTAAATCCTAAAGCCAAAGCTCAGAACACAATGTTGTCACTAATTGCTGCCAACAACAATCCAGCAATATAGATACAATGAAAATCATTCGGAAAATCAAAAATTATCAAAAGTAACTCATTGATCATTTTTTTATATAAGTACTTTATTTTTTTTTCTTCAAGTTACATCTCAGTCACAAACCCTTCCCTATTCCCCCTTCCTGTCCCACCCTTCCACCCTCTTCCCCCCCCAACAGCTTCCTTTTTCAATCCAACAAATGGTTCTTTCTCTTATAACAGTAAATTCTATACAAAACAGCAGAATTAAATATGCCACATTTATGAGAGTTAAATGGCCCAGTATACCTTCCCAATGTCTAGTTCATACATATTTGGCCCCTGACTTTAACCTTCTACCTTCTAACCATCTCCATGAGTTTAAAGTTCTATAACTGACTTAGTTTTCATACTAACTTGCATCACTATTATAACCATCTTCTTAGATCTAGAACGCCCTCTTGATTCTTAAACAACTCAAGATTTAGCTATGAGACTCAAGCTGTCTATTCTTCAACCACCTCAGAGAGCTGAGAAGGATAAATATATCTGATTATATAGGAAGTGCAGGGCCTGCAGCTTCCAATACTAAGAAATGACAAACCAGTGACTACCTGGACAGTTCCCATTTTCTCTCCATACATTCCAGCATCAGTCTTCAGCATTTTGGTCCTGTTTTTCTGACAGACATTTATTGTAGAGCAGGGATTATGAAGGACTAACCTACCCTGTCTTGGCAGAGCTAGGCTGTCGACTTCCCTGCTACCAAGTTTTGTCCTTTTTGGACAGCAGTCTGTCTGCAGTTGAAGCAAGGAGTTTTTACATGCCAAGAGATAGGCTTGCCACTAATTCAACCATCTCACACTGGAGATTCTTCGATGCTTATCTTCTACTTGGAGTAGAATAGGGGGTGCTGTCAGGAGCTGATATGTCACTCATTGATCATTTTAACAAAATTTTCACTGTCTTGTTCTGCTAAAATTCCAAGGAAATTCTTTCAGCGGAAAAACTGTATAGAGAAACACAATGACACTTGGAATTATCAAATCCTCATGGATAAATGAAAATGTTCCACACAATTTCGTAGAGTATCAAGATTTCATGAGACTAAGGAGAGTATATGGAAAGAAAATCACAGTGTTGATGAGTTTTTTTAGAAGTTATAGACACATTCTACCAATTCCCAAGACCTCAGTTCAAGCTCTGAGACCTACATGGAGCCAGAACTAACTCCCAGATTTTCCTTTGACCTCCACATATGTGTGGCATTTGTACTTCTGTGCACACACATGCGCACACACACATATATATACACACACACACTCTCTCTCACACACACACACGCACATTCCAAAATAAAGGTAAAAACTTTAAAAAGTAGAATATTAATCAATATAAATATTCACCAATATTTAGAAAATAATCTTTAACTCATGAAACTAAGTAATATTTTTAAGATACCGTGTGGTATGCTGGGCTTATTTCAAAAGTACAGTGGTTTTATTTTGTTTTTAGTATTCTGAAAAGTTGTATCTCCTAAAAAACTCAGAAGCTATACCAATTAAACCTCACCCACATGCTGACTCATGCTGACTGCTTAAATAGGAGGTGAACATGGACAATAACAATAGACATGTAGACATGCCAACATGAAGAAGAGAAAGGTCATGAAGCTACAAAACACACACACAAAGTAAAACAAAAACCTTCAGGCAACTAAGGAATGCTGAAAGTGGGAGAAGTGGTTTTTTTCTAGGTAAGAACACATCAACTGATTATCCAATAAAATGGTCTACCATGAAAACATGCATACAACTAACACAGACTGAACAGCCTGAACTTAGAATATAAATGTATGTACATATAAACATATGCAACTAGCATTAATTAATGAAAAAAAGAGTCCATATGTCCATAAGGATGGAAGGATTTGGGGGAAGGAAACGGAATGAAGACATGGCATAATATTATAATTTTAAAAAATAAAAGAAGTAATAAAAACATTAATGAGATAATGGTAGTCATGTGATTATTTCAACTGATACAGAACAACCATTAGATAAAATTAAATGTCCGGACTTCATGAAATTACCTGCAATACAAACATAGAAGGAAATTTCAATGCAACAAATCTTGTCTACAATTCTAATACAAATTACAAAAATACAGTAAAAGAAGACACTTTACATAATCAACATGGAGTTGTTGGTTAGAAAAATATTTATAATAATAAAAATCCAACTGCACAAGTTAATTATATCATAGGGTTTATTGACTGAAAAATTGAATATGAAATATTCTGTGCCTTGTTTGATGTTATTCTTTCTAAAATGTATATACACTTTTCAAAATTCACTAAACTTTTTATATAATATCTGTTCCTTGTGCTGTTTGCAAATTCTGCACTGATAATTTAAAAATTCATAAGCATGAATGATATGGCTAAACAAGACATTGTAATAATAATGGTTGTGTAGATGGAGATGATATGCCACTGAGGAAAACAAGATTAATATCTCAAATATCTTTAGAAAGTTTTAATTACTAATGCTTTGGGTTAAACAGGAAAATCAGACACTCCAGTTAAAGCTAGTTTATTCCCTAAAATAATTTACAGGTTAAGGAATTTGAACAGATGAAAAGTCAAGGTAAGGAGAATTAACAGAAAAAAAGGGGGGGGGAAGCATGGAAGGGGTTAGAGCAGTAAAGGAGGGGTGGGTGTGTGAAGATAAGGTTAATGCATGGGTTTCTCATCTATTGCAAAACAAAAAACAAATAAACAGGAAATAAGTGAAAAGGAGACAAGCTACAAATGTCACTTTGTGGACACTAAGCAGTACTGGCAGTAGAGAGGAAGTACTTCAGCCAATGACATCAGGGGGACAGGCTTCTTTTTTATTCTAATTGCCTTGATTTCTCCCTCAATAACAACCTGATCCTTGCCTGTGTGTTAGCCAAGCTGTCCTATAATTTAATCCCCACTGTTGATGTGAAACTCAGTGCAAATTTAGGGAAAGTTTCAGTTTGTCCGATTCTTCTGCTGTTCTCCATGGAGGGCTGCTGACCTGGGCATTATAACCTCACTTAAAGATCTGCATGAGGCACACAACTGCTCTGGGGGGAGATGCAGCAAGGTCCAAAGTGTCAATTTGTGGAGAATGTCGGACGATTTTCTACTAAAAGATCACAGTCAGACTTGCTTGATTTTTATGGACCCACTGGGAGACAGAGGAAGGGGAGAATGTTCAGGAATACCTTGCATTTAAATTATTCCTTTATTCAGAGAGATTTACAAATGCTATATCATTAAACAAAGTTCCCTTTGAGAAACATTAGGAGTAAATACAAAATGGTAACATTGCGTTACAGGGGGACAGTATTATGCAGTTCAGGAAGTCAGGCTGAGAGAATGTCACTCAAGAGAAGAGCACAGTAATCAATATGGAACAATAGCAGCATATAGAGTTACAGCTCTGCATCTTATTAAATCTAGAAATTTCTAAGAATTGTAGATCTCCTGTAGAACTGTCTCATCTTCATTGTCTAAATGAGGCTGATGATCTTTCTCATTTCTTGATGTTTTATTTCAGGAACCATCTTTTTTTTTTTTTGAGAATTTTATACAAGATTTCACTGAAGGTCCAGAAATTATTTGCATAAATATAAGACTGAATGGCAGACATTCGTTCCAGTGAGTAAGTTAGCATTTTTCTATGCTGACATAACACTTTGTGCCATATAGACTTTCAACACAAATGCATTATTGTTTGGATTAATGAGCTATCAAGAATTTACACATTATGAAAAGCTTTGAATTATATGGTTTTTATATGCAAATACATATTAAAAATGATTCATTTTGTTGATAAATAAGAATGATACATATCAGGGCATTTGTCTAATTACCAAACAATATGTGACTAGTTAATGAGGAATTTGAGATAAATGTCAGACTGCTTTAAAAGGCTCTACACAGTGTTTTCAGACTCTAATTAGGTAATCCGAGAGTTAGTTCAGTGGTCAAGTTCTTGCCTAACAAGCATGAGACACTGCTTCAAGGCCCATGTAGGTCAAAACAAACAACTCTGAATTCAAGGCATTCTAAATGGCTGAAAAAGAGTTTACAGATATTTGAGTCAGGTGAAAATTTTTAAGAAAAAGGAAATTTCACCACAGAGTATTTAAAAATGAAGCATCAACAGAAAAATATCACTATAAAGGAATATTCTACTTCTAAGAAAAGGAAATATAAATTTAAATAAATAAACATATATATACATATATGTATATATTATATATATAGCAAAATGTTTACAACTTTTTAAACTGAAAAAGAAAGAAACTTAATTAAAAACAGGAAGAGCCTGGATTCCTTAGATGGATGCTTTTAATCTCCTGGAAAGATAAGAACAGACAGTTATAGTCTCATAGTTAAATTTTGAGTTGCTTAGGAATTAAGAGGGTGTTCTGGATCTAAGAAGATGTTTTTGAGTTGGTTGTGCAAGTTAGGATGGAAGTTGAGTTGGATATAGAACTTTAAACTCATGGAAATGGATGCATAGTAGAATGTTAAAGTCAGTTGCCAAATATGTATGGACCGGAATTGGGATTATATGTTATGCCTTATAACTTTCATAATTGTGGCCTAATTATTTAAGCTTCATGTGGATGCTTTAAAGTAGTACATTGAAAAAATACTCATTTTAGGCCAGTAAAGCACATCTATACATAATCTAGTTAGCTAAACACATCTACACATATTCTAGTTGGCTATGTTACTTTTTTGTGCATATTTTTTTTAAATTTTACTGTCTATTCTCTGAGAATGTCTTACATGTATACAACATATTTTAGTCATATCTACCCAAAACCTCCTACCTTTCTAACATCTTCTAAGTTTTCTTTCTTTCTTTCTTTCTTTCTTTCTTTCTTTCTTTCTTTCTTTCTTTCTTTCTTTCTTCCTTTTTTCTCTTTCTCTCCTTCCTGCCTGTAAAATTAACTTTTATTTGCCAGATGCAATTGTCATCTCAGAGGCTCACTGCTGAATAGTTGGCTCTTTCTGAATAACAGAGTTCTTTCTGAACTCTGGCTGGCTAGCTCAACTCAGCTATTCTGGTTCAAACTCCTCTCCAAGTTGACTGATTCAGTTGGCTTCTCTTAGCTTATCACTAAATTCCTCTGCTTGGAAAACTGCCCCTGAACTCCAGGAACTGAACTGCACTGAACTTAACTCCACTACAATCGCTCCCAAAAGACTGCTCAACTTAATTCCACTACACTGACTCTGCACTAACTTCCAGATGACTTGCTCCACTGTTCTTCAGTATTCTCCCTTTCCTGACTATTCTTGTGAGAATTGGGAATAACCTGTTGTTGGGGTTAATAACATTGCTTCTGATAAGCTGATTTCAATCTGAGATCTGGTTACAGCCCCTTCTGAGGCATTCTTTTGATTAGTTAATAAGTCACTGATAGCCAATTAGCTGGGCAGAAAGAGTATAGGAAGGCAGGACTTCCTGTGATTAGAACAAGAACTTTGCTTTTTACACAGAGTATTAATTCATTCTGCTGGGAGACACAGAAGCAGATCGATGTCTTTGAGAACTCTGTAATGTATAATCACAAGCACATGGAAGTTTGGGATTAGGTGATCCAGGTTAATTTAGAGTAGCTAATTGAGACTCTGCCCAGCTAAGAGTTAAGCATTGAAACATTAAAATGTCTTGGTGTACTTAATTATTGGGGAAAGGATTGCAGCAGCTTATAAACTGTCAGTCCAAGCAATCCAGGGCCATTGGACTCCACGACTCCCACATTCCCCTCGAACCCAGGCGAATCTCCCGCCAAACTGCTGATAATTCTAATGGCCTAATATAACTACTTATATTAGTTAAAAGAGTTTAGGTTACAGGTGGTGTAGGCCACCCTTGGTCCCCAGGCTCTTTCCTCAGGACAAATCAGGCAACTGGTTAAGGAGAGCTGCCTGCTGCTCTGCCAAGCTGCTGGTTGCTCCGTTGGCTTAATTTTACAGTTTATGCTTACTAATAACTACAATTGATAATTAAATTGCAGATTCATCCTGTTTCTGACTCATTCTGTTTAATCTTTCTCTGATTCATCACCTTGTCTGTCCTTCAAGCAGATATCATTTCAAACATGGTTTCTTTCTTCATTGTTTGGGATTAAAGGTGTTTACTTAGTTGTTTGCTAAGGGTATACCTACATTCCAGCCAGAGAAATTAAAGGTGTGTGGACTGTTTGCATTCCAGCCAGATCATGTAGATTTACCTAGTAGGTTTTTGGATGTAATCAGGGCATCCCTGTTTCTGAATTAAAATACTTCTACACCTGCCCCTCCCCCTTCCTCTCTCTTTCCTCTTATTCCCCTAAAACATATTGATTCCAGTTAGTGTAGCCCCTGTATGCATAGGAATAGTCATATACTACATTATGAACAACCTAGAAGAAAACTGATTCTTCCTCTATCAGATGGCATCAGTTGTTATTTTGGTTGTAACCCTCAACCTTTAACAACTGAGCCATTTCTCCAACCAGAAATCAATTGTCAATGGTTATCAGACAGAATTGGAACTTTTTGAGCTCCTCTTAGCCATGCTTGAATGTTGATTTGCTTAATTGTAGTGTTTTGTTATTGTTATTGTTGTTGTTTGACAAGGTCTTCCTATGCCACCTAGACTGGTCTGTGGCAATTCTTAGTGACCTTGTGTCAGGCTCCCAGATGCAGCTGAGATTAAAGGTGTGCCCAAGCAGTCCTGCATTTGGATATATAACTGCTTATAAGAGCTGTAGAAGCACTGAATGCTCCTTTCTAATTACCTTTTGCTTATGTTAGCAGAATTTTTATTGCACTTCAAGATAAGCACTCACAAGTACAAGCCATAAAAATTCATTCATTCTCAAAAGCCTATAATTCAAAATTTTAACATTCTAGAACTGGCCAGCTTCTGCTTACAAAGTACTCAGAATCCATAAACTCTGCTTGCTGACCAAAAACCAAAGATGACTAAGGGCCAACAGCCAACACATTTGGAAGGCAAAAATGATTGTCCTTCATCAAATTCAGTTGGAAATATAAGTGAGTTCACTGGGAAGGTAGAAAGGCTTGCCAGCAATCAGAATTATAAATGTCTAAAGCATAATTGAGGAATTGTAAATTTGCCTTTGAAATCCTTGATGAAAAGGCACTATAGGAAACATAATTATTAGCATACTGTTTAATGTTTTAATTGGATGCAGTTTGCTGTGCTCTGCCAAAATGAGTTTTGAAGCTGATTGCCTTTTTACCTCCCTCTTTTTTCTTGAAAGCTCAGCCAACCTTGGTAGGAGAAAAAGGAGGTACATTACATGAAAGAAGGAGACAGCCAATGATTTAAGAATGTGTGGTTTTCCCTCACTTGAAGCATCACTCTCAAGTTTTTCATTCACAGAAACATCTATTATTTTCATGAAGAGAAGAATAGTATTAGGCAGCCGATCATTTTGGTCTTGGGTATTTGGAGAGCTTCTATTTGTTGTACTAAATTATCCTGGCATCTGTACAATACTCCACTGGCTTTGATTATGACGGCCTTTAATCATGGCTAGCAGTTATTTGTTAAGTGTGGTTTTCATTGTGTTCACATGAGTCAAATTGTTAGTTATCCCTTAAAGAATAGCCAAAATATTAGTGACTTTTTTTCATCTATTTCATCAGAATTTAGTAATTGTTAAAACAGAAAATATAAACTATTTCCTGAAAAATATCTGTCAGAATACCATTTTAGTATGCTGAGATTTTAATAAATAAACAAGCAAAAGCAAAGGAAAGCCAATAAAGACACTACTTTTCTTGGCCAGCCATGCAGATTATTCTTCTCAAATCACTATGGGTATAAAAGGTAGTTTCAATTCACATGAGGTTCTTTGATGTTCGTGGAAATAAATAGGCTGTCTTCCTCCTTTAGCAGTGTTCTGTGAATACTTCTTTCATCAAGTAGTTTGTCTCATCCCTGTGAACATCAAGGTGTTTAGCTGCAGAACTTCAAACAAGTATTTCCTCCATTTACAGGAAACGTATTAAGCACTGTAAACTGTAAATGGCAAACTTCCTCTCCATTTTCAGGAAGACAGAAAATGGACTTCTTCTGCTGCACCCCAACTGGTAAGAGACACATCCTGCACTCTAGTCATAATATTCCAGACAAACACCAATCATACCTTTCCCTTGTAGGGAAACAAGAGAAATTGTGTGAAAAAGGTGCTGGTTTGACAGACCCGTGGAAAAAAAATCAAAAGCAGATGACAAAGGAGTAGGCTATAGACCCCTGAGAGTAGTAAGATGACATACTTGTTACAAGAAAGGAGATGTGAAAAGGATGATTTGATGAAGCAGGTCTGCCTGTTGGACCTTGTTATTTGTTTAGATGGAGGGAGGAAGGGAGGGTTTAATCTCTTTCATATTTTTTCCAAGCTGAGTTCTAATATGCCCAGGTGCTTTCTTAGCTCTCACTTGGCTCAGCAACTTTATTATTCTTGGCACTGTGTGAAATGTATTTTTTGTAATCTTTGAAATTTGACCAATTTCTTGCTGAATGAACTTGTCAGCAAGCTGTGAAACCAGTTTTTCTAACTCCCTATTCAGGACATCTTAGTTATTTCTTTTATCAAGAACGTGAACTTATTTCTTAATTGACTGTAAACAAAGATGGGAAGAAATAACAGGTTCATGTCTGATGTCTCAGTTCTAAGTTGGAAATCTTATCCTTTAACTTTTTGATAGTCACATAAGAATCAATACCATCTTTTGTTTGTTGTGCACTTAGTTTCCTTCAGAATGATTTGATCATGCAGTGGTTCCTAGTATATTAGCCGACTGGAGGCAACACTCCATGTGGTAGAAAAGATGCTTGAGACAGTTTCTTCTTTCTAAGCAATCACATAAGTAGAGCCTTACTTTGGTATCCTTTTACTAATACTGAAAACTCATTGTGAACTCTAAGCAAGATTCACAGTAAACTTTCCACTGGGTAAAATTATACTACCACAAAGTCTTATCTTTATATTGTATTCTGTGATCACACACATTCAGAGTCCAAGTAATTTCTTTGGGGTTTTTTGTTTGTTTGTTTGTTTTGTTTTTTGTTTTTGTTTTTGTTTGTGCAACTGTATTGGCAGAACAGCCCTCCACTTTGATTTTTCTTTCAAGTCCTAGCCTTATGACCTTTATTGTTATCTGTGACTGAGGGAATTCTTAAATCTCAAAACTTCCATTAAATTTACACACCTTACATATAGTGTTATAGCCATAACAAATTATTTTATTTTCACTAGTTTTTACTGATAAAATCAGATTGGATTGTTCTGACACATGGCCTTACCATCTAATGGTGGTTAATGAATTCCCCAGTACTTATAGAATAAAATAACCATTTACCATGTTCATAAATCTAGAGTGTTATGAATTTGGAGGGAGCTGATGTTTCTATTCTTGAGATCTCACCTGGAAGGTCCCATAGTTAATAGTAATACCACTTGAAACATTATTCATTTACTTGTCCAACAAAAGAAAATAATATTTATGCAATGAACATGAATTTATTATATATCAGTTATTGATCTGTTCTGAGGAACTTTGTCGGAGGAACTTCATATCAACCACCTTACTTGGTTCTTGACATACGTTATTCAACCTGAAGTGGCAGATGAGAAATCTGAGTCTGCTGCCTGCTAGTTACTAAAATGTCAGTCTGTGTTTGTCTATTGTCCAATCCCCAAGTAGCTCATCTCAAGGATCACACACTTAGCTTCTCTCTAATCAGCTCCTTCCTAAATCACCACCCACATCTTCAGTGTATTTTCTGTAATGCTTTTACCTAAAGAGCCTGTGGAACCTCTATTATAGACCATTGAAAATTTCAGCTGTTCCTAAAACATATTTACTCTATGAGTTTAAAGGACCCTTTGAGGCCAGAGTTTGTGTCCTATTCGATCATAAACCTGACTGTTGTTCAATGATGTCTGTTGCATTGATTCATTTTGTTTATACTGAAGAAACACATTGTTTCTTATTGTTTTTAATATGCAACATGTCAAATTCTTCTCTTCTTTCAAATAACTATTCTCATGAACATGGTACACAAATCTGTCAGCACTAACATGGTAATAAGAACACTTTACAGAACATTTTTCAGTGAAAAATCATGATCCCTCTGGGTTTAAAGTGCCCAGAAAATCTGAACAGCAGTGCTTCTGGTATCTCAAATGTAAGCAGAAATCCTTGAACTCAAATTTGTTTACACAACTGGGAGCAATTTGTAAATATTATGACTATATTTGGCATGCCTGATGGAAACATACTACATTTATTTTAACTTATATTTAAATAAACAATGATTTCCTTCTGTGAGAAAACTCATTTTCATTGTTAATGCCATATGTGTTTCTGTAGAACAGTAGCATATGATATCCTGTACTTCATTAATCAACTTATTTTTGTGGAAATATATCAATGTTATTTCATAAATAACAAAAATTACTTTGCATGGTGAAAACAATCAAATAAATTTCTAAGTCATTGAAAGAAATTACTAGGTATTATAGAGCAACAGAATTTAAGAGTGATCCAATTCTCATAGATGTTAGAATGATGTTATAAATGCCACATGAATTTTAGTTCTCTAAATTTCCTCTTTACAACATAATACAACCTCCTTCATCCTCTTAAAAGCTCAATATTATCAAATGTGTGGTATGAAAAAACTCAGAGGAATACAGTCAGACATTCTTTCACAGTTATACAATGCTCTTATGTCATAGAGTAGAAATAAGATCAAAGTCCCACGTACTGGTGTGGGTACAAGTAACCACAAATTTAGACATAGAAACAAACTGCTGACAACCCAGTTCTGAACTATTTCCTGATCTCCATTGAAACATGTCAGGGTTGACTGAACAAGTCTTTGAAGATTTCACTAGTTTAATCTTTTTTCCAAAATATTTACTGAAAACAGAAGATAGCAGCAGGATATGAAATCAACTATCCATGACTTACATTTAGAACTAACTTCTGGGAGACATAGACATGATAAAGAAAAAAAATTGGAGTGGAATTAGTTTTCATCTAAAGCTAAAATGAAAGATATGGTTACTGGTAGAATATGGTATTCTCTTAGACATTAGGGAGTCAGAGCTGAAAAGGCATTTAGATCATTTAGACTTAAAAAAAGAAGATATTACCATAGCTGTTATAGAGGAATGACAAATGTAATTTTCATCCATATTTTCACATGGTGAGTATTTATATAGTTTGTTGTGTAATTAACCCCAATGTAACCTACATGACACATGTAAGTACAGAGGTGAGGTACAGCAAAATCCTCTTTCGCAAAGGGATATGATTAGTCAATACATTTGTATTTTCTCACTGTAATGAAAGCAAAAATAATCACAGAATTTGATAAACTATCAGTCATTTATAGGTAAATGTTTTATTTCCTCAGATGGGGAGGATGAGATGAAAGCCATATCCAAGCTTTAGTAATACATGGTTTGGATTGAGCCCATAGCCTTTCTATCTAAATAGCCGTAGGCCTAGGCCTGGATGCTTCTAGCCTCCATATTATCTAATTGTCTGCAAATTTGGTACTTAAGACTTCAGCTTCCTGTCTTTGCCTGCCAACCTAGGACTAGAATGTTTTAAGCTTCTGATACTTCCTGCTGAATCAGCTCATCATTTCCAGTTCTTTCATAACTCTACGTGGCTGGTTCAACTCTGCTATTCTGGCACAAATTCCTTTCCAAACTGACTGCTTCAAATTGACTTCTCTCACCTCTCACTGAATTGCTCTACTTGGAAAAACAGCCTCTGAATTGTATGAACTAAACTCCCTATACCAAACTGCCTGCACCAAACTCAACCAAACTGCACTGAACTGTACTGTACTGACTCCATGAATTCTACTGTATTCTTGTACTATAGTCTCTTCACCAATACTCTCTCTGTGCTTTTCTTAAGTAGCTCCTTTTTTCTGTCTGTTTTCATAAGGGTTGAGCATTTGTATTTCTGACTCATTCTGTCAAATCTTTCTCTGATTCATCGCTTTGTCTGTCCCTCAATTAGGCATCATTGTTTGGAATTAAAGATGTTTATTCCAGTCAGAGAAATAAAAGGTGTATAGTAAGTGCATGACAGTACTCCAGCCAGATCATATAGTCCTAGGTCTTTGCATGTGATCCTTTGTCAGAGTAACCATGCTACTAGATTAAAATTCCTCTACAAATACTCATATCCATTAAAAAGAAAAAGGATATTTACCTCAAATGATGTAAATTGGAGAAAAATTGACTCCAAAAAATTGTCTTTTGTCTTCCACACATTTCATAACACATGTTCCACCCCAAATAAAATGAATATAAAAGAAACAAAAATAAACATCAAAATCAATGTGAGGTTGGTATAAAACTTTTCCACTTTATATATAATCACAAAGATAAATGTATACTCATTTTCTTTTATGTAATATAAGTTTTAAATCTTAGAAAATTCTTTGCTCTTATTTGTGGTTGGTAGAAATTAGAGTGCCTACTTATATGTGTAAAGAAACAGTATAACAGTATTATACATTACACATAATACAACATTTTTATAAATATAAATTATAAATAATGATTTTGTGTTATTTCTTTTATGAGACATTATTTATCTTTTCTTACTCACTTCTAGAACCTGGTTTTCTTACATTTGTATCCTGAAAGACCCGTTTCTTTGACAATCCATGTAACTCTTATCTCTGTGTCCAAAGCACATCATTTTTAGGTGTGTTTGCAGTTTTTTCCTTATAATAGCACATCTCTAGACACTTTATCTGCATTATATGAGGATATTTGAAACCATTCTGTTGTAATGATGCCACTCTGATTCCTGAAGGACTTTAGTTACTCTTTGGAATCTCCAAAAAATTCATATTTACCACAAACTATAAATTGTATGGTTAAGCAATTCCCTTACAATTTCTTGTAAAAAATGAGATTGCTTTCAACATAAATTAGCAAATCTAGGCTATATATGCATATGTGTGTGTGTGTGTGCATGTGTGTGTGCTTATGTGTGTATGCAATATTTATTATATAACAAGAAACCTGGAAAAATACAGAGTCAGGATCTTATCCTAAAAATATTGCTCAAAGACAGAGACACATTTAATGTTCTATTGTATCATCCTTATTACTTATATCCACAGTCATACAATGTGTGTGTGTGACACATAAGTATCATATTAGAACACAAATAAGGAAAAAGAGAAGTAAAATAAATAATTGTGGTAAGCATGTTTATTCTTTTTAACCTAGAGGGTAGTAGTTCATGTGGAAACATCATTGACATATTTTTATTTATGGGATTTTGCTTTGAGTTATGTATGATACCTATGACTGACTCTATTCCCAAAGGAATCATGTAAGATTTTAACAGGAAAAATGAAACTATGCTTGATTGGTGTTTACTTTAGTAAAGACATGAAGAATGAATATATACAAACAAATGATATTATTTTTCATACAATGGAAATAAAATGTAATGCAAAAGACTTAATTTTTTTTTTTTGGTTTTTTGAGACAGGGTTTCTCTGTTTAACAGCTCTGGCTGTCCTGGACTCGCTTTGTAGACCAGGCTGGCCTCGAACTCACAAAGATCCGCCTGCCTCTGCCTCCCAAGTGCTGAGATTAAAGGCGTGCGCCACCACCGCCCGACTTAAAAAAAAAAAAAGACTTAAATTTTAGCTTTCAAATATAAATTATTGCATGTAAAAGTTTTAACTATACTTATAACAACTGCATGATAGAAAGAGTTCATGAATTGTGATAGAGAAATTGGGGCATTCTGTGACCAACATACTTGAACATAAATTGCAGAACTGTTGTCTTTCACCGTCACCTAGAGACCCACATACGAATCAATTGTCAGATAGGGAAGTATTCTGTACTATAGGGAGTAATGTATAATGAAATACTTTCAGTTTTGAATGACCTATTTTATTAAGCATACAGCAAGAAAAAGGAAAGGAATAAAGAGAAAGGCAGATAAACAGAAGCTTCAGGTGGGCAGCAAAACATCATCCCATTCAGCAGCAGTCAGTTAGGGTAACCATTTCCGTAGCAGTCAGCTGGTGTTGTGTCAGTTAGAGAATTGTAAAGAATGAATAGCAACAGGTAGAGAAGGCATCATCAATCATTGCTAGCCACCCCAAAACTGCTTTAGTATTGGTGAAAGGGCCACATATTGCTCAAATGGACTACAGACAAATTTCCAGGCAGATTAAATGCAAGCTAAATGAAGGGGTTATAAGATTGTGGTGGCTTACACAGAGATTTCAAAAGAAGGCCTAGGATACAACACAAGTAGAAGAATCTAATATGTAGTGTCCATGAAAGTCATATAGATAAGGTCAGCCTGAAAAATCCCTACTAGCCAACACCGTATAGTGGAAGAGTGCACTACCATTCTGTGAACACTTCTCTTTGTTAGTTATTCCTATCTGTGGGAGTAACATTATTTTGGTAATACTTATGTTTAAAAGGAAAGTTGCAGTCTTTACTTATGTCACCTCCTTTTTTTTTAATTAGTTTGTCTATTTTACATTCCAATTGCTGTCCTCCACCTTCTTTCCAGTACCACCCTCCCACCCACTTCCTCCATACTCCACACCCACCTAGTACCAACCCACTCTGGCATATCAAATTGCATCAGGACTAAGTGCCTTCTCTTCCATGAAGGCAAGACAAGGTAGCTCTGATAGGAAAATGGAATCCAGAAGCAGGCAACTGCATCCAAGTCCAACTATTAGGGGATTCACTTGATGTCCTAGCAGCCCATCAGGTTCATATGTGTAGTTGGCCCAGGAGCAGTCCATACATGCTCTTTGGCTGGTGGTTCAGTCTCTATGAGCTCCCTTGTGTCCCCGTGGGTCTTTTTGTGGTGTTCTTGATCCCTCCAACTTCCCCTAACTTCCCTTAATAAACCCTCCCCTAACTCTTCCTCAAGACTCTCTTATTTGCCTAATATTTGTCTGTGAGTCTCTGCCTCTGTTTCCATTATCTTCTAGATAAAGTGTCTCAGATAGCAATAATGTTGGGTTCTTGTCTAGATCCCTCTCTCCATCCACTTTCAATAACTATTTTATTTCTCCTACTTAGAGCCATTCAAGCATCATCCATTGTGCCCTCCTTGTTGTTTAGTTTCTTTGGGTCTCTGAACTGTAGCATGTAGTATTTATTAGCTAATATCTGCTTATGAATAAGTAAATACCATGAATGTATTTTTGGGTCTGGGTTACTTCATTCAGGATGATCTTTTATTATACCATCCATTTGCCTGCAAATTTATGATATGCTTGTTTCGGATAGCAGAGTAGTACTCCATTGCATAGATGTACCAAAGTTTCTTATATATATATATATATTTTTTTTATTTTTTTATTTCTTCAAGCTACATCTCAGTCACAATCCCTTCCCTACTCCCCACTCCTGTCCTACCCTTCCACGCTCTTCCCCCCAACAGCTCCCCCTTTCAGTCCAACAAATGGTTCCTTCTCTTATAACAGTAAATACTATACAAAGCAACAGAAATAAATATGCCACATTTATGAGAGTTAAATGGCTTAGCATACACTCCCAATGTCTAGTCCATACATATTTGGTCCCTGACTTTAACATTCTACTATCTAACCATCTCCATGAATTTAAAGTTCTATATCTGACTCAGCATTCATGCTAACTTGCATCACAATTTTAAAAACATCTTCTTAGATCCAGAACACCCTCTTGATTCCTAAACAACTCAAAATTTAACTATGAGACTCATAGTACCACAGTTTCTTTATCCATTCCTGGTTTGAAGGACATCTGGGTTGTTTCCGGTTCCTAGTTATTACAAATAAAGCTACTATTAACACAGTTGAGGTAATGTACTTGTAATTTGGTGATACATGTAGAAGAATTAAAATAGATCCATATTTACCAACCTGCATAACACTCAAGTCCAAGTGGATCAAAGACCTCAACATAAAATTAGATATCCTAAATCTAATAGAAGAGAAAGTTAGGAAAAGCCTTGAACTGATTGGCACAGGTGACAATTTCCTGAACAGAACACCAATAGCTCAGGTACTAAGACCAATGATCAATAAATGGGATCTTATGAAACTGAAAAGAAAGATACTGTCAATAGAACAAAATGGCAGCTTACCAGTTGGGAAAAGATATTCTCTAACCCGACATCTGACAGAGGGTTAATACTAATATATATATAAAAAACTCAAGAAATTAAACATCAACACACCTTAAAAATGAGGTACAGAGCTATGCTGAGAATCCTACAAAGGAATCTCTAATGGCTGAGAAAAACTTAAAGAAATGTTCAACCTCCTTAGTCATAAAGGAAATGCAAATCAGAATGACTATGAGATTCCATCTTACACTCATCAGAATGGCTAAGATCAAAAACTCAAGTGACTGCACGTGTTGGCAAGGATGTAGAGAAAGGGGAACATTCCTCTCTCTCTGGTCTCTCTCTCTGGTCAGAGTGCAAACTTGTACAACCACCTTGGAAATCAATCTAGCACTTTCTAAGAAAATTGGAAATAGTTCTATCTCAAGACCCAGCTATACCACTCCTGGACATGTACCCCAAATATACCTATGTCTCTTAAATATTATGATACATTACTTATATCAGATTTGGTATGTTCTTCAGCAAATGATATTGTAAAAGTAGATTACTTCCCATTTGCCTACTGGTTCTATAAAAGATAATATGATCATTAAGTCTTAAGTTGGCTTACATAGTTCTGTGATGAACAAGAGATTTTGGACGCCTACCACAATGAATCTTGCCTAATCTTTAAGGAGAAATCTTCACCAGTATGTTTCTATATATAAGAATGTAAGATGCAGAGACAAGATCTACATTGTCATGAAGAGCAATCCAAAGCAATAACTTCCTAGTTAACAAGATAAGATAGATGTAAACTCCTCTTTATGTAGTAATTCTGTCCAAAAATGTGACTACCTTCCATAATTTGAAGTACTTTGTAAAAAATAAATAAACAACACACAAACAAAAAAAAGTAACAAACACAAAACAAAAATGATGAAACAAAACCAAAATAATACTGAAACTCATTCAATGTAATTTCGTTATTTTGCAGGTTTTAGTTGGGTTGTTAGATCAAGGAATATCAATATTTTTCTTGGAACTGACACAGAAATTTCTCCTGTGGATTAGAGTCACTTATAAGTATATGAATGGCCAGAATTTAATTGAATATTTTATCAATTTTGTTCCTCTATCTTAATATACTTTAAAAAGTCTAATTATCTGTGTTACCTGAAAAACATATGCAGAGAAGGGAGCCTGTAAGCCACCATGTTATCACACTCTCAAAAGATGAATGTGAGTACAATGGGAGAGTTATTTAAGTTTAAACGTATTTAGTGACATCATAACCAACAAATTTTACTATTGTTCCATTTAGTACAATAGAAAAGTCAATAAAATGATATTTTAACATTGGATTTTTTATGAAAACAAATTAATATACATTAATTTTTATCAATGCATGAAATGTGTTTTGATCTTGAGGTGAAGGGGTTGAAGCTGAGTTCATAGTTTCTTTGTTCTTTATTTTAGCAGACATCATTACAACACTGAGATTGTTTAAAATAGTAAACCCCAGGAAAGTTGGAATAAATGATTCTAGTAGCATAAGTAAAACTTCTGACAGGTATTATATTTTATGTTATAATATGTTATATTCTATTGTCTTATATTCCCCCTAACTGTTTTTATCTAATTTAAAATTCCTTTCTACAGAAAATGTGAAAATAAAAGAATGAACCTTTTTCAGTAACCTCTTTTTCAAATATTCTACTTCAAAAAAAGATATTTAATGCACAATGAAAGTACTCTTATGTGTTCTTTTCTCAACACTGATGCATCAGGACTTCTCCAACCCATCCACAATTTGTTCACTAAAACAATCCATCAAGAATTCTGGAACAACTCAATTTCATGATCAAAATCTGTAGTTCACTGTAAAGTTACTGAAAATAGAAATCACGTGTTTTCATATACAAAATCAAATATCTGTATCTTTCAAGTAATGACGCAAATCACAAATTACACAATGTTAAAATAAATAACTTTACAAGAATATATCAACATGCTTAATTTTCACATTGTAGGAAAAAAATAAAACTCAACATTATTTTCTCCATGTAAATTATGACATGGTTACCATTATATCAAACAAGATGAACAATGTATTTCAATTTGAACTAAAGTAGTAGTTTCATGCCAGAATGTATTTAGTTACTACATTTTCTTGATGAAACTGATTTTGTTTTAATTTTATTTGTATTTATTTTGAATCCTCAGAAGTTTTGGGTTTTCTTGTTGGAAGAAGTGGCAGACAATAATTCAAAGTCTTAAGTGATACTACTTTCATGTGAAGAATTTGATGTATAACATGAGGAAAACTGTAAAGTCAATTAAATAGGCTTGTAAACTCAGCAGCCAATTTTCTCTCTCATTTCCAGAAGTATTTTCTACTACTCTGTACTAAGACGTCAAAATTCAGTAGCTGTATGTTAGTCTAAGCCTTGTGATCAGTTAGAACTCTCATAAAGCAACAAGAACCACATCAAAATATCTAAGGGTCATCTTACTGAGCACCAGGAGTTTCTAGGTTTCTTTTTCTTGTGCCTATGATAAAATACCCTGACAAGGAAACTCAGAGGAAGAAAGACTTTATTGACAGTTCAAGGGTACAGTCCATCCTGTCAGGGAAGCGAAAAGGAAATACAGTTTAAGGAAAGGAAATAGTAGTCTACTTTCTATAAATATTCTCTCTATGCTCTTGGGGGGGGTGGAGGGGGAGTGTGTGATCTATTGACTAAGATTGCTCTACTTTAGTCATGTCACAATATGTTTTCATAAATATAGAGAAATAAATCTTCCTCAGTTGGTCATGCGGCTGAAGGGACAGCTCACTACTGGTCTGAGCACTTTCTGCTCTTGCAGAGGACACTGGTTTGTTCCTAGCACTCGTTTATCAACTCCCAACAGCTTATAGCTATAGTTTCAGGGAATCACTTGAACTTTTCTGCCTTCTATGGGCACCAGACACACAATAGTACCCATGTACCAAAAAATATGTGCAAATATTTACACAAATAAAATAAATCTTTTAAAAATTGAGCACGATGGTGCACACCTATAATCCTGGCACTTGGTTGTGGAGGCAATAAGACCAATTGGTGAAGGCTAATACTTGCTTCTCTCTATTTCTCCTTTTCTTCAATAAAATGTGTCATGGACTCCTTTCTTCCCTGCCAGGTATGGAAGAGGTGGGTTATCAGTCTTACACTTCAGGTTGATTTGGGTTCCTCCTATGGACATGGATGGTCATGGTTGTCTCCTTGCTTCAGATCCAAGAGTGCTAGAAGAACAGTATGAGCCACCATGCCTATCACAGTTCACTTGTCCATCACTTATTCTTAATTCAGTCATCCCTCAGTATCTATAAGAGACTCATGATGCCTGTGATTATGAAAGGTACAGATGTTCAAGTCATTTGTGTAAACTAAAACACAATTTGTTTCTAGTCTATGCTAATCTGCCCATGGACTTTAATTTTTATTTCATTTGCTATTTTGTAGGGATTTTGTTTCTTTGCTTGTTTGTTTTTGAGCAGTTTTGTAATTTCTATCACAGGCTGGACTGGAATTCACAGCAACTCTACTGCCTTGGTTATCAAGTGTTGGCAGAAGCCACCATCTACAGCTATCTGTGTACTTTAAACCATCTCTAATTTACCTATAATACCTAACAGTGTGGATATTCTGTGTGTCCACCCTGTACAGCATAGGGAATGATGACAAGTGCAGAAGCGTGCGTGGATTTGCAGCAGATATGATTGTTTCTAAATATTTTAATTCAGTTTTCTGAATAAGTTGTAAATGTAATTAATTAAATTATTAACCTGTATTTATATTATCATTAATTAATTGGTCGGTGGTATTAATCCTTAACCACCCAATATAAAGGAGTACACAGAGACACCTAATGGATTTTAACAAGTCTTAGCCTGGATTGTGCAATCTTGGCCCATCTAAGCTAGTTTATAATTCTATTCCCCAAATATGACCTTATATAATATACATATGTCCCTTGGACTCTTATTCTCCACACTATGCCTATGTTCCAGACCATGTGGAGATATGATTCTTCTCTTTACCCATGGTGTGTCTTCCTTCTCCTTTTGCTTGCCTTCCTCAGTGTGATGGAATTAAGGGTGTGTTCCATTACCACCCTGCTCAAATATTTCACTAAATCTTAAATAATAGTAACCCAGAGAGCAACTCTGAACTGCAGTGACATTCCAAATCTTCCAAAAATTCTTAAAAGTCTCCCACATTTCAACATTCCCAGACCACATTCTACCTCCCAGTATAGGAGAAATCAAAGACAGCTAAACAAAAATCAAGCAAAGAAAAAAGAACATTCCAAAAGCTGTGGTCCAGCTGTGCCATCCTATGCTTAAATTTTGTTCATCATTCCTTAGAATCTAGTTTTGGCTGCATTGTATTGGTGGTCCTGTCCCAATTTTCCCTTACAAGCACCTAGTACCCAGGGAACTCTGAGCTCTAGCTGCCATCAATTTTGTATATCTATTGGAAAGGGCCTCCCTCCTTTCCCCACTGTTATTACTGGTAATTTAGTAGTCCATCTGTAAACTCTCTCCTTCTCTAAGCCTATCCTAGTCCCATCTTTCTCAAAAAAAGATACACAGAACCACAATTGTCAGTGTAAAAATCATTTGTATCCAAGATAAACAAACTTAAATGGAATTCAAATATATTGAGACATTATGAAATCCTCCATTTTTAATCTAGGAGGTTAATTTTGCTCCCAAGCTCTGTCAAAGACTACCAGTTTTCTAGTACATAGGAACAGCCTTAACTCTCTGCCTTAGCTGCAAGGCAGTAGCTTTTGTTGAAGGAGCTGCACCTTTCAAATGCTTGAGTTCCCAGGTCTTTGGCTAGGAAACCACCTTTTACCCGGGCTTTCTCAGGCTGTAAGCATGGATTCTATTTGCCATGGCTGGGTCCCATTTGTAGGTTTAATTAATTGTTAAGTTATTTAGACATATCCACATTGAAATTAAATCTCAAAGGAAAAGTATATATATATATATATATATATATATATATATATATATGAACATATGCTTTCGAACAGCCTGAGCAATACAGAACAAAACTTGTCTCAATCAATTAATAAATTTATTTCAACTGTAGAGGAGAATACACACCATGGAGTAGATGGAAGAAGATCATTCTATGTGGCCTGGAACATCAGCATAGTGCGGAGAATAACAGTCCAAGGGGATGTATGTATATATGGGTTTTATCTGGGGAATAGAATTATAAGCTAGAGTAGATCGGCCAAGATTGCACAATCCAGGCCAAGGCTTGTTAAAATCCATCAGGTGTCTGTGTGTTTTGGTTTTTGGTTTTTTATAATGTCAGGTTAAGGATTAACACCAATTAACCTTAATAGAAATACAGGTAAATAATGTAATTATTTATTTCTATAATAATAAGCTGTGAACACCACAAATTATAAAGCACCTACTATAACAAAGCCTAGTTGAGAATATACTCTCTAAATATTTGGTAAATTAATGCTTGATAAAAGCGTGTTCAGGATCCAGAGAAAGGGCATCTATATTTAATTTGAGCTGTCTGTGGTTGTGCATCCAGGTAAACAAAGCAATTAAGTATTTTGTATGAAAAATATCACCTTATTTTCACACTCAGTGGATAAAACTCCCCTTGGAATGTATTAAGATAACAAGTCTCAGAAAAAATACTTTTGAGATTTAAATTGTATTTTTCTTTTTTACTATTGTGTGTGTGTGTGTGTGTGTGTGTGTGTGTGTGAAAGAGTGTATTCGTGTCACAACTCATGTGTGGAAATTGCTAGAGTTGGTCCTCTCCTGATATCATGAGGATCCCATGATCAAATCATCAGGTTTGATGGCAAGGACCTTAAACAACTGACCCAGCTCACTAGCCCCACCATTATTTTTTTCTACATGGGGTATGTCATGCAATGCTCTGCAGAGACAAAGCTATCCCCGATATGTTCTTTGGAAAGCTTCCAGCAATCTCTATCCAGTATTTTCATATTCTATAGTAAATACATTTTATTCTTCATAACTTGTCAAAAACCTAAATAACTTTCAAGTCAAATATAGGAGAAAATATATATATTTAAAAAGTCTGTCTTCTGATGAGCATCATAAGTAATAGTTGAGCTTGGTTTGCTGTACCCACAACCTTAATGAACAAGTTTGTAAACACAAAATATTCAAAAGCACCTTTCATTGTATGTTGAATATAAGTCATTTCTATGATTCCCAATCTTTCAAATAACCAAGATCTCTTGATGTAGTTTTTTTTTTTAGTGTTCTAAATGACAATGGCAGTTTCTGAACTTTCTTTTCATAGCATTTAAACAACATCATCTTTGAAAGTGACCTTCTTACACAACTGACACATCTTTCAATCTGTAAGTAGAGAATTCAAGGATACAGAAAAATCACACTGAAGCTTTATATTCCAGGTACTTTGCCACAAATTGAATTTAAAAATTAAGACAAGGTCATTGCCACCTCACTGGATTCATATAAGTATATAATTGCAATGAAATGTGATAAATGTCATGGTCAAAGCCCTGGTGATATGTAAGTTGTGGGAAGAGTCTAAAGGGTGAAGTGCTGTCTTCATAAACAGGGTTCTTAGTTTTCCATGTCCAAAATGGCTCCTAAATATAAAAGGTGTTTTGTCCCATCATATTCATGTATGCATATAATGCATTTTGATCTTATTTCCTCTCTATTCTTGTCACTTCCCCACTCCCATTCATTTCCTTTCTCATCCCAATTAGAGTTCTACTTCCATGGATAGATTTTCCCTTACTCCTCTACTTTCTCCTCTTCTTTACTGTGATCAAATGAGTGTCTTCAGGGTTGTTTAAACAGAGATGATGAGAGGTTACTTACAGTATCATGGGCACCAAAGCATTGGCTATATCACAGAAGAAAATACTTTTACCTTATTCAACAACTATTGCTTAGAAATCCTAAATGAAGGGCAGAAACTAGTGCACTCCTCCCCTCTTCATTACAGGATGTTGAAGGACCCATCTAACACAGTCTTGTGCGATAAAAAGCTGTGGTAATGGGTTTTGGAGGTTAGCCCCAGGGACTTCCTACTTTTCCTTTTCTGTATCCTTCTTCCTCTCCTATGTAGGAGTGCATGGGCTTGAGAAAAATGAGATATAGACATAGCACAGGAAGGTCCAAGAAGAAGGGGCAGATTATTGAATATGCCCTTATACCTTTGTATATTGATACAAAATTAGTAGTTTATTTGGCTAAAGTGGTATTGATCATTGTTTATTGTGCAAAAATAAGATTGTATTGGATTACATCGGTATTGATCTTTGTATATTGATACAAAAATAAGATTATAGTTGGCCACAATGGTATTGACCCTTGCATATGGACGTAATATCAAGATTATGTTGGGCTACATAGGCATTGATCTTGGTATATTGATACATAATTAAGAGTATATTTAACCACAATTGAATAGATCTTTGTATATTGATACAAATTTAAAGGTAACGCTTCCTAATGGTATCATACCTAGAGATACTTAAAAATAAAATGTGAAGCTCTGACCTCTTCATACCAACCATCTAAAACGGTCTAGGATAGTTAAAACAAAGTCCTAGTCATGCAAACATGTCACTTTGTTAGCTACTATGACAGTCTATCACAGATATTCTCTAAACTACCCAGTAATCAAGTTGCTAAGAGACAAGCAACATTTGCTTATCTAAATACAAGAGATGGATAGGGCATCTTCAAAAACCCCAAGAGATCTGCAGAATATGGCATTCAAAGATGTTATCTTAAATCAAGATTTTTTTTGATATCGAGACATATCAGCGCCTGACAGCACCCCCTATTCTACTCCAAGCAGAAGATAAGCATCGAAGAACCTCCACTGTAAGATGGTTGAATTAGT
>CAJQZJ010033120.1:3059880-3090630 GCA_907164525.1 Lophiomys imhausi | reverse complement strand
ATGCTGTCCAAAAAGGACAAAACTTGGTAGCAGGGAAGTCGACAGCCTAACTCTGCCAAGACAGGGTAGGTAAATCCTTCATAATCCCTGCTCTACAACAAATGTCTGTCAGAGAAACAGGACCCAAAGGCTGAAGACTGATGCAGGAATGTATGGAGAGAAAATGGGAACTGTCCAGGCAGTCATTGGTATGTCCTTTCTTAGTTTTGGAAGCTGCAGGCCCTGCACTTCCTATATAAGCAAATATATTTATCCCTCTCAGGTCTCTGAGGTGGTTGAAGAATAGACAGCTAGAGTCTCATAGTTAAATTGTGAGTTGTTTAGGAATCAAGAGGGTGTTATAGATCTAAGAAGATACTCTTAAAAGTGTGTTGCAAGTTAGTATGAATGTTGAGTCACATATAGACCTTTAAACTCATGGAGATGGTTAGATAGTAGAATGTTAAAGTCAGGGGCCAAATATGTATAAACTGGACATTGGGAAGGTATACTGGGCCATTTAACTCTCATAAATGTGGCATATTTATATCTATTGTTTTGTATAATACTTACTGTTATAAGAGAAGGAACCAGCTGTTGGACTGAAAGGGGAAACTTCTGGGGGGAAGAGGGTGGAAGGGCGGGATAGGAAGGTGGAATAGGGAGGGGTTTGTTACTGAGATGTAACTTGAAGAAAAAAAATAAAGTATTTAAAAAAAAAAAAGCTGTGGTAATTTTCAGCCACATTATGCAAGAGAGACAGTGTTTCATGATATTCCACCCCATCTCCCAGCTGTTACATTTTTTTCCAAGATGTCTGACCCTTGTAAGGGGTGATAAAGATTCAATTAGTTAATTTTATGGGAAAATAGCTTTATTTTTCATATAGTGTTGCCCTTACTGATTAAAGAAATTTAACTTCCATTCACAGGATCCACAACTTTCCTCTTCAACAGGCAAGGATTTGGAGTTTTAAATACATCTGAAAATCTCAGCAAGAGCCCTACATTGGCTGTGTTAACACGCCATTACAGCTTCTCGGAAGTTGATGAGAGATGAAGCAGATCTCTTAACTTGGTGTCCTGGCCCATGCTAGGCTACTGTTAGCTCTATTCTATTTAGGTCCTATTTTTATGGGCTGAAGGTAACCTACAAAAAGCAGGAGCTGTTACTTTCAGCAGATTCCTTTGAAATCTCTCCTGCATGTGCTGTTCCTAGACTCAGAATACTGACTGCATACCAAGAGCCATTATTTCTCTCTATTCCTTTATCATGATGACTAACCTGACATCTACTGTATGCTTCAGATATGTAATTTCTGCAAGACAGTGGTCTTCTGAGTACTGCCCAAGATTCCTCAGGCCACAATAGATAGAGGATGAGAAAAGTGAAAAAGTGCTCCCTGCTTCATGAAGACACAGATCCATACTCAGAAGCATGCAAAAGTAGATGTAGTCTTTGGAAATAGAAAGAAGTGAGGAGATGAAGTTATGGCGGTCTCAGAATTAGACAAGAACAGACTGTACAAATGACTAAATTTCCATAAATTATATAGAACTTGTGCTATGAATAACAAGTAATTAAGGTCATTGAAGTTTTAAAATTGATATGGAGAGTGTCACACATATGGATAATATTTTCCTCCATTTGCACAGAGAAAAGACCATTCATTCAGTATAAAATATGCTGTTATATACTCTTGTATTTTATTTTATTTTTTAACTTCCTCTATAACCTATAATTCCCTTAGTTACCTAGTAGTATTAAACTACTAAGGTGTTACTATGCATCTACCTACAGTTAAAATAAAATACCAAAGTGAGCAACTTTACTCTCGTATTTATATAGGCACTTAGCCTTGAAGTTATGCTAGCAAGAAGCACTCTGGGTATTACTTTTCTCTACATATTTATGGCCTATTGCACTTGTACTGTAGCCCATGTCCCTGCATATGTACACTCTACTTTTTTCCGTAATTACCCAGGTCTGACTTTACATATCATATATTCTTTCAGCAGCAAGATCATCTACTCCTTTTCAATTCCTTGCATTAGGTGTATGATTTATCTACAGAATCACCAATTGTACATTCTATAGCTAGATATTCTACCAGTTTTGAGCACTCCTGGAAGCTCAATGACTCTGGAACATCTATTTAATAGACAAGAAGACAATAAATGTATGAACACAATCATTAAGTAACAGCGTGTGTGAAGAGTGCTCTAACAACGCTTGGTGGTGGATGAAGAGAGAGGTGATAGTTTACTTATAGTTTATATAAAAGTCTGCCTTAAGGAATATCTTTTTAACTTACCATTTAATAGTGACCAGCTTTTGTATTTAGTTAACTGCATCTGCATAACCTGACCTACACTCTTATTGTGAAATCTGTCTTACTAGTGTGAGTCTTTGTAGCAACCAGTTCATGTTCTATGCTAACTTAAATGTCTCATTATTAGTACAAGATGAACATAAACAACTAACTTACAATAGAGCAATTAGTTCATGACCTCAAAATAAACCTATTTTCTTATAAAAATTATATTTTCTAGTACTTTACAAAATTTTGAGCTACTCCAGTTTTTTTAACTGAAATAAGATAGTAGAAAATACTATTTTCAATATATACCTTCCAAATTAATTATTTTAATCTTTATATAACCAAAATTTGAAATGTGCTAAATCTATATTAAGAACTAGTTAAAGTTGCTAATTACAACAGTGTCCTCTCATATCTTCAGGCAGCTTTGCAGGACGTGGAAGCTAGGTTCTACCATTTAGGATCAATTTACGAATCACCACTTCCATTGCTTATTCCCTCATATGTTAGTTGAGTACCACCACAAACTGTGGCAGACATCAATATCCCTTTTAAAAGACACTTGGCCTTTGAATTTGTCAATCATCTGTGTTTTCATTGCTCACTAAAAGGAGCTAGAGATTCTTAGGCAAATGGAAACCAATTTAGGGCAAAGCCTAAACAGAGCCTTTCCTAGAGGTTGTTTTATCACTGTCACAATTTCCATCTATTTCAGAGTCTGTAATTGTATAACAATTGTACACATTTTCTTACAGCACTAAGTAGTAGTGCTGAAATTAAAACTAAAGCAGCAGTAAGCTCTGAGTAATAAGAAGAGGAAGCCTCCTATTTTTTCTTCATCAGTCCACTTTGTTCAAATATGTAGCAGAAACATTTCACAAAATTTTCTCAGATCCCCTTCAAATATAATACCCTTTCTTTGTCTCTTAGACAACTTCCATCTCTCTCTCTCTCTCTCTCTCTCTCTCTCTCTCTCTCTCTCTTGTTTTAAGTTATACCAGCCAGTATTCCTAATCTTGTCTCCTCTCATTATATGAATTCATGAGTACCTTCAGTTGTCACCTACATACAGGTAAGTCTTATCTTCTTATTGCTATTCCATTTGTTCATTGAGTTCTAATCTTCTAAGATTTCTTTTCAGTTCTTCCAAAGGACCCTTAAAGTCGATTTTTTTTTTTTTTTTTTAGTCCTCAAATAGCATTTCTGGATATGTCATTGTGATCAGAATCAGTTCCATCTCTCTTTTTATCAACACAGTCTCTGCTGTTCCAAGTCTAGGAACAGGAATTCTGTCACTCACCTGGTCCCTGTTCATCACAGTCCTCAAACATTGGCTAGATAATAGTACCTTTCACTCCTTATTCAAAAGAGTCAACAGCTATCCAGGGCACTCAGATAAAATAGCTCTTGATCTTTTTTATTATTATTATTATTTTATTTATTGCTTGAGGTTACATCTCCATCATAGTGTCCTCTTTCCACCCCTCCCAGTCCCACTCTCCCACCCTCAACCCCCTATCCTTTCCATCCCACTCCTCTGGAGTGGAGTGTCCCTACATATCAGTCCCCTGCCCCAGTTCAGCAGTGATATGAGGGCCAAGAGCCTCCTCATACACTGAGGACCTACAAGGCAGAACCATTAGGGAAAATTGTCTCACTGACAGGGAAAAAAAGAAAAAGTCTATGTCCATGTTCCCTTTGGTGTGTTGGTTGTAGTATAGATATCATGCACTATATAGCTAAAATCTGATGCTAATTGAATAGATGCCATGCGCATCCTTCTGAGTCTGGGTTAGCTCACTCAGAATGAGCTTCTCTAGTTCCATCCATTTGGCTGCAAATTGCATAATTTCATTGTTTCTGATAGCTCAGTAGTATTGCATTGTGTAGATGTACCACAGTTTTTTAATCCATTCTTTGGCTGAGGGACATTCAGGTTGTTTCCAGTTTCTAGCTATTATGAATAAGGCTGCTATGAACATAGATGAGGAAACTTCCTTGTGATTCTGTGACTCGGTGAGGAGTCATTTGGATGTATACCCAGAAGTGGTATGGCTGGGTCCCGAGGCAGATAGCTCTTATTCTTATACCATCTTTTTGTGGTATTTTTTTCATTCTATGTTACTACCTAAATTCAGTTCTCAATTTACCAACAAAGCTGGCATAATCTCAAGTCCTTTGCCCATGTGCGCCATGTGTGTCTAATCTTGTAAAAGTGAGACCTAGCTCTGGGTTCTCCAAATATTTTGTAACTCCTCTTGACAGAATTTACACAAAATCTATGAGATATATCCAATGATTTCATTAAATTACTTAACTTCTAGATTCTAAGCTTCAAAAGAATGGAGCAAAAAAGGCTGTTTCTAACCATTGTTGTGTCTTCAAGCACCACAGGTCCTGAGAACTTGGTACTCACTCAATAACTACCTACTGTGTAAATGAATGATTGAGTAATCTCTTATTTTTCATGAGCAGTTAACTTCACTTGCACAAGCATTAGAATGCAACCCAAACTGAGAAGTGATACAAAACAGGAATGGTACCTTTCATAAGGACTGTTGCTGGCATTGGTGGGGAAGGGGCAGCTTTGGGCCACACAGAACTGAAAAGCACTGAAATTTTCTTTCTTCAAAGATAATATACCCAGGACAATTAGAATAGCTGCAAAGCACTGTCTTGTCTGGTAAATAGAATCACTGTAAGATTTGCCATCAGAAATCCTTTAATGATATGTAATAGAGTAGGCATGATGGTAAGTGTGTATCTGCATAACATAATTAAGTTTTATAGTTAATTATTAACATTGTTCATAGATGGAGAATGACAGCTCATAAAGTCATCAACTACAAGTCTTCTATTACTGTCCTTCCTGATTTATTTAATCTCAACCTCTATCTTCTATCAACCCCTATCTTCTATCCATCTATCTATCTATCTATCTATCATCTATCTATCTATCAATCAATCTATCTATCTATCTACCTCCCTGTGTGTGTGTTTGTGTGTGTGTGTGTGTGTGTGTGTGTGTGTGTGTGTGTGTGTGAGTTTCTGATATACTAGCCTCCTCATAGAATTCCAGGAAACAAAACCTGAGTGTCCTTGCTGGCTTTCCTGTTGCTGGTAGTCTTCTCTTCCTGCTAAAGTAAGGGAGGAGGTAAAAGAGAAAGTAAGACAGACAGGAATCAAGACCTAACTCTCATTTTAAAATGATAATATTAGACTGAGATATTCTCTGTTCAATTAAACTTAAATGTTGTATGAAAAGAAGAGAGTAACAGGTGGAAGGGGCATAAGAATCATTTCACCAGCCCTGCTCTTTAATTTTTCATGAAAATGACTGAAGGTCAAATATGTCCAATCCTTAACAACTCTAAATAAGAAATACATGGCAGCAATTAGTCTCAAATTTGCATGTGTTAGCTAATAAATGATTAATATTATTGAAAATTTTAAAATATACTTAAGTTAAAATGTAATAATTTACACTCAGTATAGTTTCTTATAATAAAATTGCTTTCCACATACATTAAAAATTTAAAAATTAATATACCACTTTAGCCAAGGATCATGGTATCATTCTTTTCACAATCTAATGTTCCCATTATGCAAATATTTTTCTGCTCATCGAGATAAGACTAATCTTACTGTGAATTATCTCCTTGTTAAAGCAGAGTCTCAGCATATTGAAGAAAATGTGACTGCTCCTGTTTTCTTTTTTATATGTACTAAGATCTAAGACATATTTATTTCTGTGCTGAAAAATAGAAATGTATTTATATTTGTATATTAAAGCAAAATAAGATACCCTGATGTATTCTAAGGTTGCTACATAACAACATGTTCTTTGAAGAATGATTAGACCAGTATGACCTTAATATTTGATAGCAACACTGATTCACATGAATGTCATTATAATATTATTAGAAAATAATTTCTCTCAGTTCATCCCTGGTTGCCATAAATTTCATAAGTTTTGTCATTCCCCCATGCAATTACTGTGGACACAACCACTATGATAGATGAAGGAAACACAAGGGAGAAAATTTGCCACAGATATTAAATTTATAAATTTGTTTCCTATCTATATCAACTCTAATGAAACCATTTAACCATGGCTTGAAAAAGCTTAAAACTACAAGCTTCTATTGGTAAGACTTATTTTCATTTCAAAATATGGACCCTTCTTCATCTTGTCTAGTGGGAGAGCTCAACTTGTCACTTAGTTGTCACAATTACCAGCAGTATTCATTCTAAACACATTCATGTTGTCCTTCCTGTAATTTGGTTAGAGATTCAAATGTCAAGGAGACAAAGAGAAATGACACAAAACACACTTTACAGTTCATATTGTAGACACAAAACACAGTTCTGTCCTCAAAGAGAATAAGAGATATTTTGCTCTGGAGCAAATATGAACGACCATATCACAGAGGAATAGATTTAGGTTGTTGTCAATAAAGCTTTCCAATGCTGAAGTGATTAGATGAATTTTTATAGCCACATGGAAAAAAATGTGATGAATGGAAGCATTTACCAAATGTACTGGTGGAAGCACCAGGTAGATGGATTATAGTAAATGAGTGGAATCTCCATCATAAATTTCACACACTATCTGATGACATTGATAACTTAAGGATTGCCTGAAGGTAGTGGTCTAGTAAGTTAACATGCCCTAGATATTTGATCTTAGAGTTGAAAGGATGTTAGATCGTATTTAAGGCGGGTACTAAATAGATATCAATGACACTCTAAATTAATTTGTCTCTGATTCTGGAACATTACAGGTTATACAATCATTAAGTTATAATTAGTCAATCAAGCTTAAGAAATCTTTAACATAAATGTATGTGTGTGTGTATGTGTGTGTGTTTGTGTGTGTGTGTGTGTGAGAGAGAGAGAGAGAGAGAGAGAGAGATCATACCCTGAAACTTCAGTTCACTAATCTCTGATAGTCAAGTTATAATATAAGATTGTCATATGACATCTTACTTTACCCTTAAGTAAAGATCAGAAGACACTGAAGGAAACAAGAGAAGCTGTGTTCACCTTGTAGGGAAGAAAGGTGGTTAAAAGAGGGGTAGTTAGGAAAGAAAGCAGGTACTAAAGAATTTGAATCTGTGTGATGTTGGCTCATACGGACCTAATAAAGAGTGATTCTCTTGAGATGTACAGTTCAGGTAATTCTTTTTTAAAATTTATTTATTGCTTCAGGTTACATCTCCATCACAGTGTCCTCTTTCCACCCCTCCCACTCCCACCCTCTACCCCCTATCCCTTCCATCCCACTCCTCTGGAGTGGAGTGTCCCTACATAACAGTCCCCCACCCCAGTTCAGCAGTCATATGAGGGCCAAGAGCCTCCTCATACACCGGGGGCCTACAAGGCAGCACCACTAAAGCAAAGTGTCTCATTGACAGGAAACAAAGTCTATGTTCATGTTCCCTTTGGTGCATTCCTTGTTCAGGTAATTCTAATGTAGCTTCCTTTGACTCTCTCCTCATAGCTATAGGTGGAATTGAATCAAAGAATAAATGGTATGAAGGGCTTCACAATGGATCTCTGAGGTTGTTTTATGGAAACTTGACCTGAGCATTTCATTGTTTTAGTTCTTAAAAATTAACAAGAAACTTAGGATCAATGAAAAAAAATTAATGAATTTAAATTAAAATATCACTGCCAGAAAGAATGTATTTTATGTGTTAATCAAATGACCTTAACTGAATACTTAGACACAGGTGTCTTTTCTTTTAATGGTATTGAAAGGAGTAGAATGAACTGATTCAATCACAAGCATGATATTTTCTCTGGGGTGACTGACAATTTATATTTTGCTTTCTGATTATGCCTAAAATTATGGTTAAATCAAAATGTATGGTTTCATGTGTTAATGGCATTAACTTAGAAAAAAATCATCTCTATACTGTCTTTATTTCATCTTCAGCTCAATTTAAATCTTGACTTCCTCGTCTCTTCTTCCACAAACTTTGATTTTTTTCCCTAAGACCAAGCATAAATTAACTTAAACATTCATAAAATAGCTTTGTATAAAATCAGAGAAGTATAAAATATTAATTTTAGTAGAAAATATACTTATAAATTTCTTCTAAAATGAGAAAATAGGCATCACTTCTTAAATTCTTTTAAAGATCTTTACCAACCCCACTCCAACAGAGGGCTAATATCCATAATTTACAAAGAACTCAATAAATTAAACACCAAGAAAACAAATAATCTAATCAAAAAATGGGAAACAGAGTGAAATCAAGAATTCACAAAGGAGGAATCCCAAATCGCAGTGAGATATTTGAAGAAATGCTCAACATCCTTAATCATCAGAGAAATACAACTCAAGATGACTCTAAGATTCCATCTCACACCTGTCAGAATGGCTAAGATCAAAAGCTCACATGACAGCACATGCTGGCGAGGATGTGGAGAAAGGGGAACACTCCTCCATTGCTAGTGGGAGTGTAAACTTGTACACCCTCTATGGAAATCGGTCTGGTGATATCTTAGAAAACTTGGAAAAGCTATACCTCAAGACCCAGCCATACCACTTCTGGATATCCACCCAAACGATTCCTCACCAAACAACAAGGACATATCCTCATCTATGTCCATAGCAGCTTTATTTGTAATAGCTAGAAACTGGAAACAACCATGTCCCTCAACTGATGAATGGATTAAAAAAAAAAATGGTACATTTACACAATGGAATACTACCCAGTTATCAGAAACAAGGAAATCATGCAGTTTGCAGCCAAATGGATAGAACTACAAAAGTTCATCCTGAGTGAGCTAACCCAGACTCAGAAAGATGTACATGGCATCTACTCACTAATAATTGGATTTTAGTCATATAGTACAGGATAACTATCCTACAACCAACACACCAAAAGGATCAGGAACATAGACTTTTTTTACCTATCAATGGGACAATATGCCCTAGGGGTGATACCATGTAGGCTCCTAGTGCAAATGGAAGCTCTTAGCTCTCGTATGTCTGAGAGGGGCTGATATGTAGGGATACTCCACATCGGAGGAGTGGGATGGGTGGGAGAGGGAGAAGAGGATGGGAGGGTAGAACTGGGAGGGGTAGGAAGAGGGCACTATGATGGAGATGCAACTTGATGTAATAAAAAAATAAGAGATAATTGTAAAAACATCTTTTAAAGAAGTTATTTATATATTAAGTACTTAGATATATTATGAAATCATCAGAAAGGGACCATCACACTACTTAACCAAACTAATTCTTAACCTGTGAGAAAAATTGCATGAAGAGAATTTGGATAATTAGTACTGACTCCTATCCTTATTATAGATCTAAGGCAGGATATATTTCTGCATCTATTGTGTTTGTTTCTGAGTCGTCAATATTCCTGTTTAGTGTCAGCCAACTTTATTCCCTATCCTTAAAATATGTGTCATCAGTTCTGCTCCAGTGACTATTTTCAAAAGACACATTTATTCCAACACTGTTAACATTTTGAAACAATTTGAACAGAACACAAATTTCATGTTTGTTTATGTATGATTTCACCCATGAGAAGTATTAGTTGGCATAGAAATCAGTGTGCATCTAGACAGAGCCACATACAATATGTACATATATCAACCATCTGCGAGTCAGCTCAGCCCACTGTGTCTTATGAACCACACTCATTTTGGTAGATAGAATATATCCTAAAAGGTGTTCATGTCCATGTCCTTGGAATTTTTGACTACACTACACTACACGATGAAAGGATTTGTAGTTGTAATTGAGGTTAATAATCGCTGACATATGCAAGATTGATCCTTAATAATCCAAACAGACCCAATATATTCACACGATCCTACATAAGAAAAGAACTTCATCTGTTAAGAATTAGGGTGACATAGGCTTTGTTACCTATTAATGGGACAATTTGCCCTAGGGGTGCTACCATGTAAGCCCACAATGCAAGAGGAAGCTCTTAGCCCTCATATGACTGTTGAACTGAGAGGAACTGATATATAGGGACACTCCACATCAGAGGAGTGGAATGGATGGGAGAGAGAGGAGAGGGTGGGAGGGTGAAACCGAGAAGGTGGAAGGAGGGCACTGTGATGGAGATGTAATAAATAAACAACAACAAAAAGAATTAGAGAGAGATGTAAGGCATAAGGCTAAGTTGGAGAATTATTTGGAGAGTTTAATATGTAGTTTTTGGTACTAAGAAGAAAGGCCTATGTGCAAAGACTGGAGCAAGGTCTTGAGAGCTGTAAGCAGACATTTTCTCTGACAGCCAGCAAAGGCACAAGGGGTCTACCTCTATTTTTCAAGAGCTGAATTATCCAACAATTTAATAAGCATGAGAGTGGCTTCCTTCTTTCCCAGAAAGGATGTCCACCACCTTCACATTTAACCAGAGCAGAGAGCTGGTTAACTCACAAGCGACCAGGAATCTGCCAAGCCTATTACAATTTAGTTTTGCAGCACAGCAAAATTAGCATAGTTGAATATGACATATTCTAAATGAATTTGAACAATAACTGTTTCATATGTTTTTTATTTGAAGAGATTTTCTTGTTCTTAATAAAATATTTGGAAGTGTACTCTAAACTGGAACATAAAATTTATTTGCTTTATATACAACTTTCTACACATAGACTGAGGGTAATCATATAAAATACCATAATATGTCTTTATTTCCATTATAACTTATCACATAAAGTTATTTCTTGCAATATAATATCTGCATTTGAAAAGTTTTATACTTTAAAAGATTAAAATTCTAAATTTTGGATTGTGGATGTGAGCCTATATATCCTCATGTCTCTTTGTTGCAAACTCTTGTTCTCTTACATCACAATAACTGCTGTATTCCAATATCTACTGCCACAGCTACCTCTCTAAAGTGCCAAATTATCATTTGTGTATTTAAGTTTACTTATATAGTTCTTAAATTTAAACACATGTAAACTTCTCCCTCCTCCATTAAAAATATTTACTTACTTTACATGTATGTGTATTTTGTCTGTTACATTGCATATATTAGCCTATGTGTGCCATGTGTGTATAGTGCCCACAGAGACCAGAAGAGGGCACTGGTTTCCATGGAACTGGAGACAAAAATAGTGGTGAGTTGTCATGTGAGCACAGGGAGTTAAATCCATGTCCTCTGCAAGAGCAGTTACTGGTTTTAAGTATCTGCTCATCTCCCCACACTTCTTTCCAGTATTTTCTTTCTGTCTTTTTTTTCTTTTTGTTTTTGATTTATTACTTCAAGTTACATCTCCATCACAGTACCCTCTTTTCAACCCTCCTGGTTCCTCCTTCCCACTTTCTCCTCCCTCTCCCACCCATTCCTCTCCTCTGATGTGGAGTGTCCCTACATATCAGCCCCTTTCAGTTCAACAGTCATATGAGGTCTAAGAGCTTCCTCTTGCACTGGGGGCCTACATGGTAGCACCCTAGGGCAAACTGTCCCATTAACAGATAACAAAGTCTATGTTCCTGATCCATTTGGTGTGTTGGATGTAGGATAGTTATCCTGTATTATATGGCTAAAATCCAATTATAAGTGAGTATATGTCATGTGCATCTTTCTGAGTCTGGCTTAGCTCACTCAGGACGAACTTTTGTAGTTCCATCCATTTGGTTGCGAATTGCATGATTTTCTTGTTTCAAATAGCTGAGTAGTATTCCATTGTGTAAATGTAGCACTTTTTTTTTTATCCATTTGTCAGTAGAGGAACATCTGGTTTCCAGCAATTACAAATAAGGCTGCTATGAACACAGATGAGGATATGTCCTTGTGGTTTGGTGAGAAACTGTTTGGGTGAATACCCAGAAGTGATATGGCTGGGTCTTGAGGTAGGGCTATTCCAAGTTTTCTAAGATATCGCCAGACTTATTTCCATAGTGTTTGTACAAGTTTGCACTCCCACCAGCAATGGAGAGTGTTCCCTTTTCTCCACACCCTCGCCAGCATGTGCTGTCATGTGAGCTTTTGATCTTAGCCATTCTGACAGGTGTGAGATGGAATCTCAGAGTCATCTTGAGTTGCATTTCTCTGATGATTAAGGATGTTGAGCATTTCTTCAAATGTCTCACTCCCATTAGAGATTCCTCCTTGTGCATTCTCAGTTTAGCTGTTTCCCATTGTTTGATTGGATTATTTTGCTTCTTGGTGTTTAATTTATTGAATTTTTAAATAAATTATGTTGGAAGTACGGTTGGTAAAGATCTTTTCCCATTCTGTAGGTTGCTGTTTTGTTCAAATGACATTTTTAATTGCCTTACAGAAACTTGTGGATTTCAGGATGTCCCATTTATTGATTGTTGGTCTTAGAGCCTGAGCTATTGGTGTTCTATTCAGGAAGCTGTCTCCTGTGCCAATGAGTTTGAGGCTTTTGTCACTTTCTCTTCTATTAGATTTAGTGTGTCAGGCTTTATGTTAAGGTCTTTGATCCATTTGGACTTAAGTTTTGTGCAAGGTGATAAGTATGGGTTGAATTTCATTCTTTTACCTGTCAACATCCAGCTAGACCAGCACCATTTGTTGAAGATGCTGTCCATTTTCCATTGTACAGTTTTGGCTTCCTTGTCAAAAATTAAGTGACCATACGTGTGTGGGTTCACTTCTGGGTCTTCAATTCCATTCCATTGATCCACAGGTCTGTGTCTATACCATTAACAAGCTGTTTTTATTACTATTGCTATTATATACAGTATTACTATTGTTATACTGTAGTATAACTTGAAATCAGGGATGGTGATACTTCCAGATTTTTTTTGTTTGTTTGCTTGTTTTTGTTTTTTGTTTGGATTTGTCTTGTTTTGTTTTTGTACAGGGTTGATTTAGGTATTCTGAGTTTTTGTTATTCCATATGAAGTTTAGAATTGTTTTTTCCAAGTATAAAAATAATTATGTTGGTATTTTGATAGGAATTGCATTGAATCTGTATATTGTTTTTGGCAGGATGGCCATTTTTATTATATTGATCCTACCTATCCATGAGCATGGGTGATCTTTCCATCTTCTGATGTCCTCTTCAATTTCTTTCTTCAAGGACTTGTAGTCCTTGTCATACAGGTCTTTCACTTAGTTGTTTAGAGTTAGCACCAGGTATTTTATATTGTTTGTGGCTATTAGGAACGGTGTTGTTTCCCTAATTTCTTTCTCAGCCCATTTATCTTTTGTATAAAGAAGGTCTTCCAATTTTTCTGAATTAATTTTGTATCCAGTCACCTTGCTGAAGGTGTTTATCAGTTGTAGGAGTTCTCTGGTCAAATTTTTGGGGTCACTTATGTATACTATCATATCGTCTAGAAATAAGGATAATTTCACTTCTTCGTTTCCAATTTGTATCCTCTTGATCTCCATTAGTTGTCTTATTGCTCTAGCAACAATTTCAAGTATTGTGTTGAAGAGATATGGGGAAAGTGGGCATCCTTGCCTTGTCCCTGAGTTTAGAGGAAATATTTTAAGTTTCCCTCTATTTAATTTGATGCTGGTTACTGGCTTGCTGTATTTCACATTTATTATTTCTAGGTATGGTCCTTTTATGCCCATTCTCTCCAGGACTTTTAGCATGAAAGAGTGTTGCTTTTTGTCAAATGCATTTCAGCATCTAGTGAGATGATCATGTGGTTTTTTTTTTCTTTCAGCGTATTTATATGTTGAATTATGTTGATGGGCTTTCATGTTGAACTATCCCTGCATTCCTGGGATGATACTTTTGATGTGTTCTTGGATTCGGTTTGCCAGTATTTTATTGAGAATTTTTGCATCTATATTCATAAAGGAAATTGGTCTGAAGTTCTCTTTCTTTGTTGGTTCTTTGTGTGGTTTAGGAAGCAGGGTGACTGTGGCCTCATAGAATGAGTTTGGCAGTGTTCCTTCTGATTCTATTTTGTGGAAGAGTTTGAAGAGTATTGGTATTAGATCTTCTTTGAAAGTCTGGGAGAATTCTGTGCTGAAACCATCTGGCCCTGGCCTTTTTTTGGCTGGGAGATTTTTAATGACTATTTCTATTTCCTTAGGGGCCATAGGGCTGTTTAATCTGTTAACCTATCTTGATTTAACTTTGGTAGGTGGAATCTATCAAGAAGATTATCCATTTTGCTTAGGTTTTCCAATTTTGGTGGAGTAAAGGTTTTTAAAGTAGGACCTAAAGATTGTCTGGATTTCCTCAATGTCTGTTGTTATTCTTCCCTTTTAATTTCTGATTTTGTTGATGTGGCTTTTTTCCACTGCCTTTTAGTTAATTTGGCTAAGGGTTTGTCTATTCTGTTGATTTTATCAAAGAGCCAACTCTTGGTATCATTGATTCTTTGTATTTTTCTTTTTGTTTCTCAGTTGCTAATTTTAGCCCTAAGTTTGATGATCTCCTGCCTTCTGCTCCTCTTGGGAGTGTTTGATTTTTTTTTTTTTTTTTTATCCAGTTCTTCCAGTTTTGCTGTTAATTCACTAATATGAGCTGTCACTATTTTCTTTTTTTTTTTTTGGTTTTTCGAGACAGGGTTTCTTTGTGTAACAGCTCTGGCTGTCCTGGACTCTGGACTCACTTTGTGGACCAGGCTGGTCTCGAACTCACAGAGATCCGCCTGCCTCTACCTCCCAAGTGCTGGGATTAAAGGCATGCGCCACCACGGCCCAGCCACTATTTTCTTTTTGAAGACACTTAGTACTATGAACTTTCCTCATGTAGCACAGCTTTCATTGTGTCCCATAGCTTTGGGTATGTTGTGCCCTGATTGTCATTTGATTTTTAAAATTCTGTCGTTTCCTTCTTTACTTCTTTCCTGACCAAGAAGTCATTCAGTAGAAAGCTGTTCAGTTACCATGAATGTATAGGCTTTCTGTTTTTTCTGTTGTTGTGGAAGTCCAGCCTTATTCCATGGTGGAGACAAGGGGTTATTTCAATTTTCTTGTATCTGTTGAGTCTTGCTTTGTGTCTGACTATGTGGTCAATTTTGGAGGAGGTTGCTGTGGTGCTGAAAAGAAGGTGTATTCTTTTGTGTTTGGGTGAAACTTTCTGTAGATATCTGTTAGGTCTATTTGGTTCATAACCTCTGTTAGACTCATTATTTCTCTGTTTGGTTTCTGTCTTGATGACCTGTCCATTGTTGTGAGTTCGGTGTTGAAGTCTCCCACTACAATATGTGTGAATAAATGTAAAATTTAAGCTTTAGAAGAGTTTCTTTTACCAATGTGGGTGCCCTTGTATTTGGGGAATAGATATTCAGTATTGAGGTGTCATCATGATGAATTTTTCCTTAACGAGTATGTAGTGCCCTTCCCTATCTTTTTTGATTAACTTCAGTTGAAAGTCTATTTTATTGGATATTAGGATGGCTACTCTACCTTGCTTCCTGGCCCCATTTGCTTGGAAAACCTTTTCCCAGCCCTTTACTCTGAGGTTGTTAGTGAGATGCATTTTTATATGTAGCAAAATGTTGGGTCTTGTTTACGGATCCATTCTGTAAGCCCGTGTCTTTTTTTTTGGAGAGTTGATTCCATTGATGTTGATGGATATTAATGACCAAAAGTTGTTATTTCCTGTTATTTTGAGTTAGGTGGTGGTTGTGTGTTTCTTTTGGTTTAACTGCAGTGGAGTTTTTTTCTTCTTCTGTTTTCTTGGGTATAGTTATCTTCCCTGGATTGGAATTTTCCTTATAGGAGCTTTTGTAGGGCTGGATTTGTGGGTAGATACAGCTTAAACTTGTTTTTTCCATAGATTATCCTGTTTTCTCCATCTATGTTGATAGAGAGTTTTGCTGGGTTTAGTAGTGTGGCCAGGCTCCTATGTTCTCTTTGGTCTTATAGGACATCTGTTCAGACCCTTTGGCTTTTAGTGTTTCTGAGGAGAAGTCAGGTGTAATTCTGATGGCTCTGTTATTACACGTTACTTGACCTTTTTCTCTTACAGCTTTCAATATTTCTTTCTTTGTTCTGTACATTTGGAGTTTCAATTATTATGTGGCAAGAGGAATTTCTTTTCTGTTTGTTGTTCTCTATGCCTCTTGGAATTATACTAGCATCTCTTTCTTTAAGTTTGGGAAGTTTTCTTCTATGATTTTGTTGATGATGTTTCCTGGACCTAGGAATAGAGACTCTTCTCTTTCCTCTATACCTATAATTCATTTTTTCATTGAGTCCTTGATTTCTTGCATGTGTGTGTGAGAACTTTTTTAGATTTCTCATTGTCCTTGGTTGTTGTACTGATTTCTTCAATTGAACCGTGCATACCTGAGATTGTCTTCCATCTCTTGTATCCTATTTTTGATACTCATGTCTGTAGTTCCTGTTCTCTTCCCTTGACTTTCCATGTCCAGGATTGTCTCTGCTTATGTTTCTTCTGTTTTCTTCATTGCTTCCACTTCCAATTTCAAGTCTTGAATAATTTTACTCATTTTATAGGTTTCCTGTTCCAATTTGCTTGTGTTTTTCTGCAAATCTGTCAAATTTTCAAAGCTTTCATTGCCTTGTCTTTTTCCCATTCATGTTGGTCTGTGTTGGATTGGAGGCCTCTAATGGTATTCTTCATTGCTTTCATTTCTAAAATTGAGGATTCTTTAAATTCTTTCAGAAATTTAATTTCTTCTTGTAAGGACTCTATCTCTTTCCAAAGTATATATTTGTCCTCATTTTCATCTGTTTCAGCTGTTGTGGAATGGCCAGGGCTTGCTGTACCACCATAGCTGAATTTTGTTGAAATCATTTTTACCTGACTTTTGTCAGTCCTTTTTTAGGGGGGAGGGGAGGGGGGCTGGCCTTTAGACATCTGGTTATTCTTAGCTATGTGTCCCTGGTGCCTTCTGGGCTTGGTGCCAAGAAGGGAGCTTTGGTGTAGAGGCTGTATAACTTGGTGATCTGTAGCTCTCCCCAGACTGGATGGGTCCTTATGTAGGGGCTGGTTCTCAGTGTCTCCCAGAGCTCACCCCATCCTGTTGTGTCCCAGTTGGGAACTCATGTCAGAGGTTGTGGTGGGATGTGTTTTGCCTACCTACAGGATCCTGAGATCCAACTTGTGTTCTTAGTTATGTCAGTGCCAGTTGGCAGGCCACAGACTGTATGCTGGAGCTGCAGTTCCTCTGCAGCTTAAGGGTTGGGACCGTGATTGTGGTCCTCCCAAGCTGCTCTCAGGGAGTTCTCAGGTTCAACATGCACATTATAGCCAGAAGCACTGTGATCTGGTACAGCCCATGTCACCTAGGCAATGAGCAATGGTTTGGGGTTGTTTCAATGCTCCTGAGTCAGAGCTCTCTGTGTTATAGCTGGTGTAGTCAGCTGAGGGGGAAGGCAGGTGCACTCAGGGAATTCTGATGTGGAATTCACACCCTGTCCACAGTGCTTGGAATCAGGGATGCTCAGCTGCGTTTTCCCAAACAGAATCACTGTGCTCCCTTGTGGCTTCTGGCAGTTTCAGTGTATCTAGGTTGTCAGGACTGTGGTTGTGGTCCTTCCACACTCTTCTCTGGGTGGGGGGGGGGGGTCAAGATCAACTTTTGCCTCTCAGTCAAAAGTTCTTTGTGTCGGAGCACCCCGCCTGCTCAGGCGACATGCAATATTTCAGAACTGCTTTACTTCCCCAGAACGAAATTTAGATGTTGTAAACTGAGGCAGTAAACTGAAAGCCCTCCCAAAGTGAGTGTGGCAGTGAGTTCAAAGTGTCTCCTTCACTTGGACTCAGGGTGGGGGAGGGGAATCTCAGCAGCCTTTTCCCTGTCAGAGGCCATGTGTTCCAGTGTAGAAGTGTAGACTGTCTGGATCAGCAGGGCTTCTAACAGATTCCCTTTAGCAAGAGTGTCAGGACTGTGGGTACGGTCATCCCAAGCTACACTTAGAGGAGTCCTTTGATCAACCTGTGCCTCTCTGACAGAAGATCTGTGGTTGGATGTCAGCTGCCCTGTCGGGTCCAGGACCATTTCACTGCTCTGGGTTGAGATCTAAATGCCCTAGATGGAGGCTGTAGACTGAGCGCCCTACTGAAGTGAGCACAGGCAAAGAGTTCCAATATGGAGTTCACTCAGTGAGTCTCAGCTGCCTTTTCCCTGCCTGAATCTCAGTGTTCCAGAGTAGCCAGCTTGGGTTGGCAGGGGCTTCCACCAGACCCCTATAGTCAGGCAGGGTGGGGAGGCAAGACTTCCAATTTGTATTCTATATCCTGCCCACAGTGCGCATGGGCTCAGGGAAGCTCAGCAGCTGGATCCTAGAGTTACAGGCCAGCCAGAAGTCCCCATACTGAATATCCCAGGGAGAATCACCTTCCATCTTACCGTAGTGGCTCTGCTGGTATTCTCTTGGGTGTCCAAACACCTGCACAGATGCTGTGAATACCGGAAACTGAGGAAGTCCTCTGGAGGTTGAAACTACCAGCTGGCATCCAGAAAGGATCCGATATGCCCTCTCTTCCACTGTGGCAGGGAGTGCAGTCTCCCAGTGGGAAGCACTCTGTGTCTTGCGACTGGACTCCAATCTTCCAGTATCTATATTTCCAGTAGCGAGTTCTTTATTGTCCCTGGCTTTGCTGGGCAAGCCCAGATAGCCTTGTGCCTCACAAACTGCCATTCAGCAGGAATATATCTCTGCAGTTGTCCAGTCTGTCTTCCTGATGATCAGATTGTGTACAACTTTATTACCGTCATCTTCTTCACTCCTTCTTTTCTTTTCTTTTTTTTTTTTTTTTTGCCTGTGCATAATTCTTTATTCAGAATGACATTGTCAGTATTTAGGTAGAAAATAGTGTACATAAATTATTACAAAGAAGGTTAAAGTTCAAAAATATCACTTCCTTTTCTTTGGTGGTGGCTAGGTACATTTTTTCCCCCTTCATATTTATTTCTTCAAGTTACATCTCAATCACAGTCCCCTCGCTATTCCCCCCTCCAGTCCCACCAGTCATTCTTTATTATGTTTGTCATAAATTCCATTTTAAATTAGATGCTCAAATCAATCATGGCTTAACCACATCTTGCAAAACATTGTTTTAGGACTTTCCCTCTTTCCCTCCCTCCTTTTCTCCTTTCCTCTGCCTTCTCTCTTGCTCCACCCTTCCTTTCTCTTTTTACACAGATATGTAGATGTATATTTATATATGTATTAATACATACATTCCTTGTGAGTAACAAAAGCAACAAGAGTGGAAGGGTTTATTTGACTCACAGAATTAGGACATGGTCCACTCTGGAGGAGAAGCATAACACCAAGAATCTTCATGATACCAAATGATGTGGCTGGAGGAAGGGAATGGGCAGGAAATAGGGTGACCCTCAGGTCCATTCCCCAGTGACTCACTTTATGTAGTAAGGCACCATCTCCTAAAAGTACAACAGTCTTCCAAGACAACACTGCTAGTTAGGGGTCAAATGTTATGTTCAAACACATAAGCCTATGGGGGACATTTTCAATTTAAACTACAGAAGTTTATCTATAATCTATTATTCTGATATATCTATTCCAAGTCTTTCTTATTATATCTGGGGAAATAAGTCTGTTGCAATCATCTGAAGTTGCAAAGTAGTAATGTCAAAATACATTTTCTCTGAATAATGTGCATTGCCTTTAAAATGTCATAGATACCCCTCTTTAGAAGCAAGATACCTTTATTCTGTACTTCCATTAAAAACAATACTACAATCATTAACAGACCTGTTCAATGTTATGTTTCTAGATATTTAGAGATTTAAGTGTCTTCTACATCTTTGCATGGTGCCCTCTGCTGTCCTAATCCTGACCCAATTTGACATACTATGTATTTTTAATTTAATTTTTAACTTTTAAAAAACTTTTTATGTGAGTACTATGTTTACATCATTCCTACATCTCCTTTTCCCTCCTCAAATTCTTCTCTTAACTATCTGACTCTCTCTCATATTCATGGTATCTATCTATCTATCTATCTATGATCTATCATGTTAAACACACACATAAATTCAACCTGCTGACTCCACTTGGCATAGGTGGTATGAACAACTAAAAGCTTGGAATTATATATCCTAATGGAAGACGCATTCTCGGAAGGATGAATTCTCTTTTTCTCAGCAGTTGTCAATTTTCTGTAGCTCTTCATCTGTGGTTGGTGCCTTGTGAGATTCCCCCCCACCCATGTTAGGATGTTGTCTGGTGTTGTCATTGTGTAGGTTTTGTTTAGATGACTATTTTTTTTTTTTTTTTAGATTTCATGGGTATACCTTCACTGATATATGCAGGTATAATCTCTTGTAGCAAACATCTTTGATAGCTAGCTCATATACTCTTTCTGCCCCCTCTTTTATAATGTTTCTGGGCCTTAGATATTGGAATTGTCTTGTAAATATGTTGATTGGGCACCCCATGGTCAGTTGTTTTCTGCACTTGACTAGTTATCAATTTCTGTTCTCTTCAAAAGAAGTTTCTTTGGTGAAGCATAAGTATTATATTTACCAATGGATATAAGGATAGGTATTTATGATTTATTTGAGAATTAAATTGGTTTAAGAAAACAGTGCTAGTGAGATCCATAATCTCACTAGTCATAAGTCTAGGTTTATAATACCAATCACAAGTTCAGTGGGTCTTCAGTACAATTAGATGCCTGTTGATTACTCCAAGAAATAAGAGTCACTTTTATACCACCTGACATATCTTAAGATGGAGGGCATCCTTGTGCTTCATAGGCTTCACAGCTATGTAAAGCTATTGATTTCTTTTTTTTTTTCATTTGGCAGCTTGCATAGTACCTTCACATACTATGAAAGCTAATTTTTAAGGATTTCATACCATGTTCTAATTTTTCATTTGCCCTCATCTGTCTCTGATGGATCACAAGCATTAAGAGGAAAGATAACTATCCACTAAGATGACTCTACAGGTAAGTTTTTTTACTATGACGACTAACAATCTGAGCTTGATTCCAAGGACCTACAAGGTGCAAGAAGAAAACTGACTTCTGCAAGTGGTCCTCTGACATTCTCATGTAGATTATAGCACATGTGCACCCACTTCCACATACATATGTACCACATACAAATAAGTTTTAAGTTTATTACTTGAAGAAGAGTAAAGATATCTTTTCATATTTACTGTATCTATCAGCAATCAGGCTTAATAACACAGTACACAGCAGATATTATAATGCTTTGAATGGAAACAGAATAAGGACTGGAAAAAATCAGTGATAAGTCATCATATTCTTGTTCTCCTGTTATCAGAACACACATAGAAGGGTTGCAGTCACACTTATCCTAGATTACTAGGGACTATTAAGGTCAAAATTACATCACTTTTCATGCATATTTTAGACTTCCACCAACAAAATATGTCTCTTTACCTAGTAATATTCATCCATGACTTTAGGCTATAGAGAAATAAAATTATTGTCATTCAGAAAATTTAGAATTAGAAATATTACTTATCTCTCTAGGTCAAAACAAAAGTATACTATTTTCTGACGCTTTGTCATTGGTGAATGTTGTTTGAACACAAAATTAGCTCCCTAATTTTACTTAGTGGCAACCTTGGCAAGGTTGTAATGAACACTACTTCAGTTTATGTGCCATCTAGGCAAGGTAGTGCACTCAACCTTCAAATTATTTACAAAATGTACAAAATGTTTACAGCTGTAGTTGAAATACTGCATTACGAGGTTTCTGGGGAAACATTAAAATGATCGATTGGTTTAAAAATTCTACCCTTGTAGTTTGTTGCAGGAAAGAAAAATCAGATAACAAGTTTGGCATTTTGCAATTGTGTGTTTGTGTGTGTGTGTGTGTGTGTGTGTGTGTGTGTGTGTGTGTGTGTGTTGCAGAGGACAATTTGCAGGAACTGCTTCTTGCCTTCCACTATATGGTTCTCAAAGAGAGAGCCCAGATCATCAGGGTGGACAGCAGTTTGCCATCACCTCCTGAGCCTTCTTGACAGCCCTGCTATGTGTGGTTAATCTTAACTGAAAACCTGACTGGATTTAGAATCACCTGTTGGTGAAAGTGTTTCCAGAAATTCGACTGAGGAGCTATGACTGTCCCTGAGTGGGTGCTAGGGTTTCTGGACTGAGTAACAAAGAAGATCAAAGGAGCATCAGTTTTTATCTTGCTCTGCTGCCTTGCTGAAGACCAATGTAATTTACTGTCTCATGTTCATGCAGCTTTGCCTTCTCTAATATGATAGACTATATAACCTCAAACTGTGAGCAAAAATAAACCTTTCCTTCCACTATGTTCCTTTGTCTGCTATTTAATTATAGCAATGAAAAAAGTAACTAATATAGCATGAACTTCCTGTTCCCTATGATATATTTTAACTGAAATGTAAAAGTCTTTTCTGTTAAAATAGCCAACACCTAATCATTTGATTTTCAGAGTCACAAATTGAGAATACTGTGAGACAAGTGTTAGAATCTAAAAGAAATGGTTTCTACCTTCGAATGTTTGTCATCAAATTAAAAGAGGATAGAGCAAAAGTCTAAAGCAAACATCCAAGAAAAGGAAGGATATGCAAACAGGCACAAATCTCAAAGCTAAATAAAGAATCTTGGGCTCCAGAAAAGAGCCCAAGTACACAGAAAACTGAAATCCTCCAGAACACTGTGTAGGGATATCTCCTCACTCAGCTAAAAACCACAAAGCCAGTGGCTTGTGACTTTGGCAGCTGTTCAAATGAGTTAGTTAGCTTGCTTAATTAGAATACAGGTTTAAAACAACCAACTGATAAAATTTTCAGCTATTACCGACCTTGATTTGGACTTAGTCAGGAACCAAGGAAGAAAAGGAAGGTTTACATGTTCCTGTTCCCTTCTACATTTTCTTCTCATGGTCCAGGCCATAGACAAAACTTTGTTGACCTCGGAGTGCAGAAAAATAAATGTGGCCTTAAAGAGATGTTATTGCCAGTACAATTAGTATATATATTAAATAGTTCAATCTTTATACCCTAGTATAGAGAAGTTCAAGAGATTTTCTATGTAAGTATATAAGACATAAGACTTAATCATATTTGTCCTTTGTTTTCAGGGAGCCAAAAATTTGTAAGCCAAGTATTAAAACCTAACAAAAAAGGGCCAATATTGTGAAATAATTTATAATATTCTATATCTATTTATAATCTATATATGTATCTCTATCTACCACCTATCTATCTACCACCTATCTATCTATCTATCCATTTATCTCTAACAAATAGAGACACACAGGTTTTAACAGAAAATTTTTCTATAAACTTGAGCCAGACACCACTATTCTCTGTTTCATATGATGACCTTGTGCAGTAAATGCAGACTATCACACTGCACAGATGGAAGAGAGAGTTAGAGGGCTATTGAACATGTGAATTTTCCCAGTTTGTCACAATTACAGAAACATCTGTGCTAAATATTTTCAAGCTAATCCACTATAAAAATTGGCAATGTTCAATAGCATTCAGTATCTTCCCTTTCCCTGCTGGGAACACAGTCTAATGATTGCTTTTGGGACTACAGCATAAGGCATGTACCTATGCTGATTGCTTGCTACTTAAAGTAGCCTCATTTGCATATGCTGTTTTTAAATGTTCTTTCTGTATCCCACCTTGTTTCTTTGTTACTTACAAATATAAACTGAAAGAAAAATCAAACCATTTACTCCACTTGTCATTGAAATGTCTCATAGAGCTCCCATAATGGAATGGCCTGGCAGGAGCAAGAAAAGGATACCAATAAGGTCTCTTCACAGTAATTGTAGGCTACAGTGCCTGTTAATTCTGATTATAGCAAAACTGCTGATTGGCTGCATCTATATTTGCTCATACTTGTGCTATTCCATTGTAAATATTTACTAAGCCACATAGAATTCATAACATTTTTTATTTCTATTGTCTTTACCTACAGAAAGGTTGCAGTTTCAGACTTAATATGTAAGCTGCTGTAAGCCTTACTATGTATAAGAATTGACATTGGTTCTTGTATAATGATCTTGTTCCTGAAGAATTGAGATGGAACTAATATCCTGCATTGCTTACATCTTTGCCAGTGGTGCCAGTGTTACCGCTTTAAGGACAATACTTTGAAAAGCAAATTTCAAGGATTTGAGAACACAAGGTAAAAATATGAAATGCCACATTCATACCTTTCCATGGTTGAAACTTTCTATAGCCTATTAAGATAGTAGAAAAGACATAGGTTCCTGAGTATGGGCACCGATGCCTAACTCAGCACAAACAAAACTTAAAACTAAATTTAAGCTTAATCAATGAAATCCACTCATTGACTTCCAATGACAGACTTTCTACTGGAATGAACTGAATTGGGCTGCCCTCCATCTTAACTGTCAAATGTTCAGTTTGCTTGGCTTCTGCACTTTCCTTGTGTGAGTTTCTTCCTGATGTCTCCAAGAGCCTTGAGCCATCTTAATTTTGAAATCAGATGGAGTCTGGAAATTGTCAGACAAAAATCCTTAAATAACCAAGTATGTAGCATTATCATTATTATTTATTATTATTGTTACTATTGTTATTGTTGGAAGAGCTTTCGGGGCCATTGAGGAAGGAAAAATTTAGCCCACTTATTCAAGAAGAACATGTGCAGATGAAGCCATCTTGTCCAGTTGATGAAGTACAGCTGTTACAGGCTGAAAATCCCATTGAAGAACCTAGTATCTGAAGAGGCTAAGTGCTCATCTACATATGAGCAATGGAATCGTAAATTGATTTTTTTTTCTTGTCACACTATCAGCAAGAAGCTTTTCTTCATTCCCTTCTTACCAGTTTCCTACTATCAAACTATGTCAGAGGCAGATGTAAGCTCTTTCTGAATTCTTAGAGTATTTTCTGATAGCTTAATAATACTTTCTTTTTCTTTTTCTTTTTGTAAAATATGAAGCCATGATGTTGGCTCCTATGCACATCAGACTAAAATCCTTTGCTTGAAATCAGTCCCACTAACTCCATGAATAAGTCTCTGTCAGTTCAGACAAACTCTTTAATAATTTAACATCCTTTAGTTCATTTTTAGCAGCTTGTAAATGGTTTACTATGAAATAGAAACCAAAACTATCTGAGAATTTTTTTCCTTCATAGTAATGTCCATTTTCAATATGTTGGGAGCTTTATTTATTCAACAAACACTATTTACCAACATGATGTTTGTATCTAGTATATTATATGATACTTTTCTGGAATACCAAAATAATTTGAAAAGTCAAGCACATAATTAAACAATTTCTATATCTCTGGGAAAAGCAACAAAGCATGGTATCAAGGACATGGGATAGAAGGTACATGAACGAATCATAAAGGACATGCTACTCTGCTTACAGAAGTTGTGCCTCTGTGCCACATATTCAATTACATCAAGACAAAGTTTTCATCAATAAAAAGATACAATAAAATTATTCTTAGGGTCATTATGTTGCATCATACACTAGTTACCATATAACCATTACTATCTAGAAGCTGTCCCACACCCCTTTGCAAGAGTGATTAGTTGCTATAGAAATGGATAATATAATTTCATCCCTCAGGGATTGGTGGTTTAATGAAAGGAAAAATAACATGTGATTACTAAGCAGTTATGTAATATAGAATAGGATCAGTTCTCTGAGGTGAATTCTAAGAAAGCTCTATGGAAATAAAGGAATTTGACTCTTGTTGCATATGAGTTGACACATAAAGGATGAGCAGGCTTATTCTAGGCATTGAGAAGAAAAGAGAATTTCTTCTGGAGAGGAATGCAAAGAAGCAAACACTGAGGCAACAGTAGAACATTTTAAGTGGAGGAAAGCTCCTGAATGGTGGTGGTAGGAAGTCAAGATACCAGGGATGTCAGACAGAGTTTGAAAGATGGAAATTTATTCCACAGTTGTGGGATTAGTAACACTCATTAGCATGAGAGTTTTCTATACATATGGTTAATTTGGCTGAATGATGTGTTACAAAGAATCCTAAGCACAGTATTCAGAAAAATTTGATGCCTGTATGAATTTAAAAGTGATGAAATGTGACTTTAGCAAAACAAACATTCAGGACAGGGAGAGCGAAAGTGAGAGAGAATGACAGCAAGAGTAAGAGAGACATTTGGAGAATGTTTGGTAACTGACAAGATGTCTAATACTTTAGTTTCCAGGTCAGGTGACTAATAATCAAGTGATAGAACTAAAAATATACCTTTTTTTGGGGGGAGGGTCAGGTAATATTTCTCCTGAAGCAAATTTGGTTTTTTGACAATATATAAAGTATTATCTTTCACTGAATTAAAGAAGAAATTATTTTGTTATTTTGGAGCTAAACAAGCTTTAGTGCATATATTTTGAGATCTCAAAGGACAATTTGTTTGTATTAAGTAGGCCTTTTGTAAGTAGCTTTTAAAGTTAAGTCCTTCCAAAGCCTATGTGTCTGTCTCTGCATTCTAAGTATTGGGATCAAAGACCTGTGGTTCCCATCTGAAGGAATTAAAGATGTGCTCCACCACTCCTGATCGAAGTTTTTCTCTATTTAGAGTTTGTTTTGTATCAGGCTGACCTTGAGCTCTGAGAGCTGCCTGTTTCTGTCTCTAGTGTGTTGGGATTAAGGGTGTACTCTTCTTCAATGATGGGGTTAAGGGTGTGCACCATCACCACCCTGTTCCGTGTAACTCTAGAATTTATAAGACAGCTAACTCTATAGTGCTTCTCCCGTCTCTGCTGAAGTTAAAGGCATGGGCTAACACCACACATTTCATGTATTTTACCTTAGCTCTAAGTTTTTTTGACTCTTGGAGGTTTAATTGTCTCAGAGTTAGGATTAGGGCAGGGCTCTGTTCTTATCTTTCCAGGAGATTTAAAGCATCCATTCAAGGAATCCGGGGACAACTGGACAACAGAAACCTCAACAGAAAACAGATCTGACACCAAAGAAGACGAGTGGCCCAGATGATCCAGCCTTGCAGACTTCCTCAATAGCTATTTCCATCAAAAGTCTACAACCACAACAACTCAAAATCGCTAAGATCATTCAGCTCCACAGACTGCCCCAGCCAGAACTTCAGTAAAGCCCGGAAGATCAGCTTCTGTCTACAAACCTCTTAGGACATCTAAACAGCTGAGCACAAAAGGACTGAACATAAAAGGATAATATTAACATGTTTAACCATTTTTCCATTCTGGTTTGGGCCTCAAACAGGTTTACTATGACCCAAATCAGCAGGAAGTCATTTTAAGAGAGCGACGTCCCATGCCCAGAGGGTGGAGAGGGTGTTTCTCCCCCCCCCCTTTTTTGGTGATTTGATGGATAACAGAAAACTTGGTTATTTAGGGGAAGAGACTACAAGCTGTTAAATGGTCTTGTTAAATGGGTTTTGGAGGTTAGACCCAGGGACTTCCTTCTTTTTCTTTTCTGTATCCTTCTTTCTCTCCTGTGTAGGAGTGCACAGACATGAGAAAAATGGGACATAGACATAGTATGGGAAGGACCAAGAAGAAGGGACAGATTATTGAATATGCCCTTATACCTTTGTATATTGATACAAAATTAGTATTATATTTGGCTAAAGTGGTATTGATTATTGTATATCGTGCAAAATTAAGATTGTATTGGACTACATCAGTGTTGATCTTTGTATATTGATACAAAATTAAGATTATATTTGGCCACAATGGTGTTGACTCTTGTATATTGATGCAATATTAAGATTGTATTGGGCTACATAGGCATTGATCTTTGTGTATTGATACAAAATTAAGAGTATATTTGGCCACATTGGTATTGATCTTTGTATATTGACACAAAATTAAAGGTAACACTTCTTAAAGGTATTGTACCTAGTAATGCTTAAAAATGAAATGTGAAGCTCTGGCCTCTTGATACCAACCGTCTTAAACCGTTTAGGACAGTTAAGAAATACAAACTCCTAGTCATGCAAGTGTGTCATTTTGTTAGCTACTACGACAGTCTATCACAGATATTCTCTAAGCTACTCAGAAATCAAGTTGTTAAGAGACAAGCAACATTTGCTTATCTAAATACAAGAGATAGATAGGGCATCTTCAAAAACCTCAAGAGATCTGCAGAATATGGCATTCAAAGATGTTTTCTTAAATTAAGATTTTTTTTTTGATATCGAGACATGTCAGCTTCTGACAGCACCCCCTATTCTACTCCAAGTAGAAGATGAGCATCGAAGAATCTCCAGTGTGAGATGGCTGAATTAGTGGCAAGCCTATCTCTTGGCATAAAAACTCCCTTGCTTCAACTGTAGACAGACTGCTGTCCAAAAAGGATAAAACTTGGTAGCAGGGAAGTCGACAGCCTAGCTCTGCCAAGACAGGGTAGGCAAGTCCTTCATAACCCCTGCTCTACAATCAATGTCTGTCAGAGAAACGGGACCAAAAGGCTGAAGATTGATGCTGTAATGTATGGAGAGAAAAGAGGAACTGTCCAGGCAGCCACTTATCAGTCATTTCTTAGTTTTAGATGATGTAGGCCCTGCTCTTCCTACATAATCAGATATATTTATCCCTCTCAGGTCTCTGAGGTGGTTGAAGAATAGATAGCTCGAGTCTCATAGTTAAATTTTGAGTTGTTTAGGAATCAAGAGGGTGTCCTGGATCTAAGAAGATGTTTTTATTATTGTGATGCAAGTTAGTATGAAAATTGAGTCAGATATAGAACTTTAAACTCATGGAGATGGTTAGATAGTAGAATGTTAAAGTCAGGTGCCAAATACATATGGACTGGACACTGGGAATGTATGCTAAGCCATTTAACTCTCATAATTGTGGCGTATTTACTTCTGTTGTTTTGTATAGTATTTACTTTTATAAGAGAAGGAACCATTTGTTGGACTGAAAGGGGAAGCTGTTTGGGGGAAGAGGGTGGAAGGGTGGGACAGGAGGGGGGAGTAGGGAAGGGATTGTGACTGAGATGTAACTTGAAGAAATAAAAAAATAAAGTATATAAAAAAAGAAAATCCTGGAGCAAATTTGGTTTTTTGATAATATATAAAGTATTACCTTTCAATCCGGATTAAAGAAGAAATTATTTTGATATTTTGGAGCTAAACAAACCTTTAGTGTATATATTTTGAGATCTCAAAGGACAATTTGTTTGAATTGCAGCCTGCCTTTTGTAAGTAGCTTTTAAACTTAAATCTCTCCAAATCCTATGTGCCTGTCTCTGCATTCTAAATTTTGGGATCAAAGACATGTGGTTTCCAACTGATGGGATTAAAGATGTGCTCCTCCACCCCTGGATCAAAGTTTTTCTCCGTTTAGAGTTTGTTTTGTATCAGGTGGCCTTGAGCTCTGAGATCTGCCTGTTTCTGTCTCTAGTGTGTTGGGATTGAGGGTGTATTCTTCCCCAATGATGTGACTAAGGGTGTGCACCATCACCACCCTGTTTCTTGTAACTCTAGAATGTATAAGACAACTAGCTCTATAGTGATCCTCCTGTCTCTGCTGGAGGTAAAGGCATGGGCTAACACCATGCATTATTTTACCTTAGCTCTAAGTTTTTTCAACTCTTGGAGGTTTGTAAAACCAGGTTGAACAGCTGTCACCTTTAATTTATTTACAGTGTTTTAAACCTGTTACCTGCTTTTTAATGCCAAACCATGGAAATAGCCTATACCTCTACAAAAAAAAAACCAAAAAACAAAAAAAAACTTTTAAGCTGCTATCAAGTTTGTGTAATCTCTGTAGCCACCTGCAGTCTAACATTCTAATCTGAAATTAAGGCCATTTTCTTTTCATGCCAGTAAGGTAAATTATAGTTTGAAAATTTTATATTGTATTTTTATTATATTTTTAAGCTTATTAACTCTTTTCTTAAAAAGTATTATTTATTTCTAGAACATAGTTTCCTCCCTCCTCCCCTCTTGGCCCCTCCCTTCATCTCTCCTTCCCTCCCTCTCTCCTTCCCTCCCTCCCTCCCTCCCTCCCTTCCTCCCTCCCTCCCTCCTTGTTCCTCTACTTGGTACTCTCCTTCTCCTCAGATGAGGTGGGTCCTCACATATCGTACTCCCTCAGATCTTGCGTCATGTGAGGTCCAAGAGCTTACATTCGTACTGGAGCTTGATAAGGCACACCATCTAGGGTGTGGGGTTCCACTAACCTGCAGCAGATTCCATGACTCACTGGTGGGTAGAATTTTTCCTAGGATAGATATGCTAGGTTCCTGTCTATTTGGGTGTGTGGGTTGTAGGATAGTTATCCTCTGATGTATGGTTAATATCCATTTGTAAGGGAATACATACCATGTTTATCTTTCTGGGACTGCGTCAGCTCACTTAGGATGAGCTTTTCTAGTTCCATCCATTTGGTTTTGAATTGCATGATTTCCTCATTTCTGATAGCTGTGTAGTATTCCATTGTGTATATGTACCACAGTTTTTTTATCCATTCTTCAGTTGATGGACATCTGGGTTGTTTACAGTTTCTGGCTATTACAAATAATGCTGCTATGAACATTGTTAAGGCAATGTCCTTTTGGTTTCGTTTCAGATCTTTTGGATATATGCCCAAGAGGGGTATGGCTGGGTCTTGAGGTAGATTTATT